>JBBPUB010000275.1:0-19395 GCA_038094415.1 Xerocomus alliaceus | reverse complement strand
TTCTAACACCACTTAGATCATGTGATTTGGTTGTTATGGTACTAAGATATAGCTATTTTAAAAAATAATATGTCATTGGAACTGTTAAGATTGATCACTCCAGTCCTCTGGAAGGAAGTCTGAGGGAACAGGAGTTGGAGCAGAGTAATGGAGGAGGGGTGAGTCTCAGCACAGGACTTATGTGTTATGCCTTGTGTAGGTTTGACTCTTTGAAGAAGGGATGTAAGGGTAGAGAGGGAGACAACTGGAGTTATCCAAATCAATATTTAGACTAAGGAATGTACAATGAAGTAACTACAATATTTATACTACTGAAGTTGTATTGCATTACTAACAAAGTAGCTGCAGAACAGGATAATGAGTAAGATGGGGAGGAGAAAACCAGAGCTGTGCACTGAAGATATGATATGCTGGACTGTGCATCTAAGAATAAAGATTTAATGAAGTGGACAGGCACAGCCAATCAGAGAACAAGGATTAACATAGAAGGAAATGTTACATGGGTCTGGATGTTATATGCATGTGAATGGAGAAGATCACTTCAGAGGAGTTGAGGAGTTGGATGCAGAGTTCTGGAGTAGGGATGGCATATAACAAGTTCTCAAACTTCCATAAATGGTTTTGAATACACTTATCAAGTCCAGTCCCTCTGGAATGTTACTCTGAATAAGTCTGAGTTAGTATGGCAGAGGTATAGAGGTTAGTGCAGAGGTGGATCAAAGTCCAGATGAAGATAGTAACAAGATGGACTTAGGAGTGTGAGAACTTACTATAGCACAGGACATATGTGTTATGCTTTTGCTCTAGTCCAGTCCTCATCAAAACAGAGATAAGAGGCAGAGAACAGAAGTAAGAAAACTAGAAGGAGAGTGAAGGAAACTTAATTGATATTTGTACTGAGAAGTGTTACAGTTATTGATTGCACAATGACTGAATAGATAGTGTTATAGTTATTGATTACACATTTTTACCATTTAGAGTATAAGCAGTGCTCAACCTGAATATGGTTGATTGTTTATGTTTGTAGATGTTGTTACCATGCTCTGTACAAGCCTTGGAGTTCACTGTTTGTGATTCCCAGTTTCTAACAGTGAACTCCAGGTAATGTGTACTTAGTTCATCTCAATATAATAGTTTCTAACAGTGAACTCCAGCTGAGTGTATTCCAGCTGTTAACAAGAAGAGTATAGTGGAATTGTATAAAATATACTGTATACCCTTGAGACATGAGGGTAGGGACCAATAATAATCAGTGACCTACATATGAAGTAAATCATATGCTTGAAAGGGTAAATGTTGGTAATTCCAAATCTTGTTATTGTAAGACAACTATTTCTGGTCCAAACATTTCAACATGAGATCCATTAGTGTTAAGATCAGTCACTCTAGTCCTTCAGAAGAAAGTCTAAGGAAACAGAAGTAGAAGTGGAGTAGTGGAGTGGAGGGGTGAGTCTCAGCACAGGACTTATGTGTTGTGCCTTATATAGGTTTGACTCTTTGGAGGAGGGATGTAGGGGTAGAGAGGGAGACAACTGGAGTTATCCAAATTGATATTTAGACTGGAGAATGTACAATGAAGTAACTACAATATTTATACTACTAGAGTTGTATTGTATTACTAATGAAGTAGCTGTGGAACATGATGATGAGTAAGATGGAAAGGAGAAAACCAGAGCTATGCACCAGAGATATGATATGCTGGACTGCACATCTAAGAATGAAGATTTACAGTGAGTTCCAAAACTATTGCAATAACTAATTAAAATACAGTGTGTGAGTGCACTGCAATCACCTGTGGGAATTTCGCTTAGGTTATGTGGGAAAGAATAAAGTACATACTCTTGGCTATAAAATCGGTCCCTGGGTCATGTGATTTTGTTCACATGTGGCTGAGATATGTCCAGTTTAAAACAGCAACACCATTGCAACAGTTTTGCATCTTATTATATTAGGTTGGTATTTGGATATATTAGTACTTGGTATAGCCTCCCTTTGCCTTGATCACTGCCTCAATCCTTCTAGGCATGCTTTCAATCAACTTCTAACACTCCTCAACTGGTATCCCTTCCCACTCCACCTGAATTCTCTTCCACAACTTCAAGATTTCATTAGGAGGGTTTTCATACTCTGCAAGTCTCCTTTTCAGATAGCACCAGAGATGCTCAATGGGGTTGAGGTCAGGAGACTATGCAGGCCATCCCATGGTATCAAAATCCTACTCCTCTAGCCACTCCTTTACCTTCCTACAGGTATACTTGGGGTTATTATTTTGCTGAAAGATAACATCAGATGAATTAAGACCATAATGCTGTAGGGTATTCAGCAGTTTATCCTTCAAAATCTGAAAGTAAAGGTCTCCATCCATCCTACCATCAATCTTAGCAGCATAGCCAACTACCTGCCAAGTCATACACCCCCATAACATCAAAGAACCTTTAAACTTGATAGTATCTTGCACTATTCTATTACTAAGGCCCTCACCTGCCTTTTTCCACACCCACTAACATCCATCTAACCCTAGGTGATTGATTTTAGTCTCATCAGACCATATTATCTTCTTCCAATCCTCCACAGTCCAATCCTTGTGAGTATAGGCAAAGTTCAAATGAGCTTTGCAATGTCTAGCTGCAAGAAGGGGGCATTTTAACTTCACCACAGGCTTTATACCAGTCTTCTTCAAGTGCCTATGCACTGTAGTGGCAGAGAGAGGCTGATTGACAATATTGCTAAGGGTTTTGGCCACTTGAACAGCATTGTCTGCCTGTCCAGTGGAAATGAGACAAATGGCATGACAAATGTTGGCAGAGAAAAGCTTTGATGGACAACCTCCAGTAGACTTCTGAATCTCAGAATGCTCCTTAGAGTGAAGTCTAGAGATGGTGGATACATTGAGACCAGTGGCAGCAGCTATAGAGTGGGCAGATTAGCCAGCATCAAGCATAGAGAGGACATTAGCCTTTTAAATAGAAGAGATGGTTCTCATAATGGATATAGTTGGAAATAAAGATGTGTGTGAGCTATTTCAAACTCAGACATGGTATTTCAATGTGTACCTTTGTTTGTACACCCAAACACCACCAAATATAGCTTCATTTCAATCATATTGCATATTTTTATTAAAAGGTACAAAACTATTGCAATGGTGTTGCTGTTTTAAACTGGACATATCTCAGCTGCATGTGAACGAAATCACATGACCCAGGGACCGATTTTATAGCCAAGAGTATGTACTTTATTCTTTCCCACATAACCTAAGCGAAATTCCCACAGATGATTGCAGTGCACTGCACACACTGTATTTTAGTTAGTTATTGCAATGGTTTTGGAGCTCACTGTATGTCCACCTCTCTATAGCCAAAAGGGATGGTAAACTGGCTGCAAAATCACAACTCATGATATACTTAGGAGTAGCACATACTAATGATGCCAACTCTATATTCATGACACTGAATAATACCATTGTTATGGCTGTCCATGCTATATATGACAAAAATCTATTTCCTAAGTGTTCACACAATTGGACACATTGCCCAGTATCACATCCACCTTGCTGGATATATAACCTGAGCAATAGAAATCATACCTCTGATACAGAAGAGACAGAAGATGACAATTGTCTTCTTGACTCTTCAAGGAGGAAGCATAGGGTCTGGCAATGGGAACACTCAGTTGAACAACCCACCTCAGAAATTGAGTGCAATGCCCCCACCACTCCACTTCCTTCCTCTCATTCCTCACCTCTCTCTGAGCTCACTGATCTCAAAGAGGAATTAGAACCAGTGCAACAAGCACCACCACATCCAATAACATCTTTTTAGAGGACTCTCCATCTTCAGCTTTGCCACCCAAGCACCTACAATGCAAGCAAAAAGTGCCTTTAAGGCTGGGCAATATCTATGGCAAGCAGAAACATTCCACTAAACAAGTGTGCAACATTGAACATGAATTACACTGAAAGGATCTCATTGGAGGATCATCTAGAGCACCTGAAACAAACATTCCTGGTAGTCCACCCCCTTTATAGCCCCACTCACCTGAAGACTTGGAGGCTGAAATTGAATGACTTATCCAGAAAGGAGGAGCTGCATTAGTTTCCTACCTTTGCAATTATGTCATACCCCTATTCAATCCTGACTCTTTGTCAAAACCACACTATGAATGGATTTACAAAGACATTCTGCAATTATTATCATCTGAACAAACACTTTGGTGCACTGCATGCATTACAGAGCTTAACACTGTTAAGATTGGTCACTCCAGTCCTTCAGAAGGAAGTCCAAGGGAATGGGAGTAGGAGTGGAGTAGTGGAGCAGAGAGATAAGTCTTGGTACAGGACTTATGTGTTGTGCCTTGTGTAGGTTTGACTCTTCAGAGAAGGGATGTAAGGGTAAGGAGGGAGACAACCAGAGTTATTCAAATCAATATTTAGACTAAGAAATGTACAACAAAGTAACTATGATATTTATACTACCAGAGTTGTATCACATTACTAATGGAGTAACTGTGGAATAGGATGATAAGTAAGACAGGAATGAGAAACTCAGAGCTGTACACCAGAGATGTGATATGCTGGACTGTGCATCTAAGAATAAAGATCCAACAAAATGGACAGGCACAGCCAATTAGAGAACAAAGATGAACATAAAAGGAAATGTCATGTGGATCCAGAGGTCCTACACACATAAACAGAGGAGATCACTCTGGAGTTGTCAAGGAGTTGGATGTGGAGTTCTAGAGTAGGAATGGCATATGACAGTATCCCCCTCTTAGGCCTGAGCCCTCAAAGGCCTTAAGCACACACAAGGTGGAGTAGCAGAGTCTAAAAGGTGGATGGATGTGCATAAAGGCTGGAGTGTGAATTTCTTTTGTTGTCAAACTACCACCATCTCCTGCCACAATGTCCAATATCTTAAAGATTACAGAGTGGAATGACACTGAGGAGCTTGTGGACATGAAGTATGCAGAGCACAAATGAAGGGTGAAGGTGAAGAAGGAGGAGGCATGGAAAAAGGCAGAGGAAGAAGCAAAAAGAGCAGAGGAAGAGGCAAAGTGGAAGGCTGAGAAAGAGAAGTGGAAGGCTGAGGAAGAGAAGTGGAAGGCTAAGGAATAGGAGAAGAGAATGGTGGAGGAAGTGGCAAAGATCGCTTGAAAGAAGATGAAAGAGCATCAAGCTGAGGAGAATGTGGCAAAACAATGAGTAAGTCTTCTTTATATCTAAAATGGTTTGGAGTTGATTGTCAATAGGCAGAGGAGATCACTGTGCAGCAACACAGTGACAAGGGGAAGTGTAGGGTGGTGATATATTGAGAGTGTGAGCCATGTGAGAGGTGCACTCAGAGGGGCTTGAAATGTGAGGCCAGGGCAGGCAAGGCAAGGTCATGCTATCCCTGCATTGATGCACAGCAAAGGTGTGTGCAGCCTAACAAGGAACTGAAACCAGAGTGGAGGAAGAGGAGGGCAGATGATGATGTGGAGGAGTCAAAGAAGAAGAGAAGGTCTACCTGTGTGAAGATGGAGGGTAAACTAGGGCTGAGCTGGAGCAGAGGAGCAGAGGAGCAGAGGGGAACTATGCCAGTGCCCTTCGTGGGATTGTGAAGGCAATCACCAGAGTCCAGCACACTCTTGAGGAGATGAATGATCAGCTAAGCATCCATAATTACTAGATGCACAGTCTGGTTGACATCCTAATATGACAGACTTTTGGAGGTGCAGATGAGGTGGACTTGGAGCCAGAGGAGGGTGAGGTAGAGGAGGCAATGGCAGAGTTGGAGGAGTTGAGTGAGGCTGGCTCATTGGTGGTGAACCATGAATCAGAGTAGTAGACACTATAAATAGCCCACATTATAAAGCTGATTTTGTAAAAATGAAGAACAGAGAATCAAAACACAGACAGGACAGAACTATTATAGGAGTTGTATGGAGTTGTGTGGAGTGCATGTAGAGTGCAGATATGTACAGAGGACACAAGTGTGGAGAAGTGAAGACTGGAATGACACAAGCAAACTCCTATCCCCCTTTTAAGCCAAAGCAGCAGAGAGAACACAGAAGCCAGGGAAAGGTAAGTGGATGGAGGTGCCAAAAGGTGGATGTCTGAAGGAATGAAGTTGCAGTGGACAGGACAGAATGAGCCTGGGGGGTTGGCATTTTGAACATCAGTACCTGGAAGAAGTTGCTCTTCAAACCTGAGTTATCAACAGATAAAAAAGTGGGAGAGCTAAGTAGTATCTGATGGTGCATGAGTCCAGAATCCAATGAGGTATGTGGAGTACACATTGGAATGCTACACTTAATATGAAGTATATCAGGTCAATAAGGTAGAATATTGGAGGTGTGAAGTTGGGATACAGCAGGACCAAAGAGACAAAAAGGTCAGAAAGGAAAGACAAGAAATAAACAAATGGGGAAAAGGACAAGTAAACATAGGTAAAAACAAAATTGGAGTAACAGGGAGAACAATATTAAATAGAGTATACCAGATACTAGATGATATAGGGATAAAAATAGGAAGGACAGAGGTCTGGAGAGGAGCAGAGGTCAATCATCTGATGAGAAAGAGGAGTCAGAGGAACTTAAGGATATGGAGGAAGGAACAGATGCACACATCATGGTGGCATGAGAGTCAGAACAGGGACAAGAAGTCACAGAGTATTCTGTGGAGCCACAGAACATACAGAGTGCAAGATTGATGTGGCAAAGTCATTCTTCTGAATGAAGGTGACTATCAGAGCCTAGGAGTGGAGTTGGAGAGTCAAATGAATTGGAGAATGGGAGGTCATGAGTTACAGGTGACACTTTAGTGGAAATGTCTGAGGATGAGAGAGGATCTGTGAATGTTATATCCCAGACTTTGTCATATCCTGGACTTCAACTCTGGTCAGCGCAGTGTAACTCTGGCACAATCTACTTAGAAAGGCATTCCTCACCTCCGGACTTTGTTCATTATAGTACCCCTTGTTCTTCTTATCTTACATCTCCTTTAGTATTAGTTCTGCAGTCTCCATTCTCCATCACTTAGAGTTCATTATGGAGCATAGCTCCAGTGACTGCTAACACCGGTCACAGCTCTAGACTTCGTATTACTGGACTCCATCCTATGCGCTCCATTCTAGTGGTGTTTTTCAGTAGTATATATATTCTGTACAATTCTGCTGTACTCTCCTCAGTACGAATATCAATTAAGTTTCCTCCACTTCCTCCAGTCTCCTTTCCTCTATCCTTTTCCTTAACTCTGTCTCAACGAGGACCAGACTAGAGCAAGAGCATGACATATACGTCCTGTGCTAAGTCCTCACACTCCTAAGTCCACCCGTTACTATCTCTGTCCGGACTTCGGTCCACCTCTGTACTAACCTCTGAACCTCCACCCCACTAGCTCGGACTTATCTGGAGTAACATCCCGGAGGGACTGGACTTGACAGACTTCAACTCTGGTCAGCACAGCACAACTCCGGCATGATCTACTTAGGAAGGTGTTCCTCACCCTTAGACTTTGTTCATTATAGTACCCCTTGTTCTTCTTGTCTTACATCTCCTTTAGTATTAGTTCCACAGTCTCCATTCTTCATCACTTAGAGTTCATTATGGAGCATAGCTCTGGTAACTGCTAACACTGGTCATAGCTCCAGACTTTGTATTACTGGACTCTGTCCTATGTGCTCCATTCTAGTGGCGTTTCTCAGTAGTATATATATTCTGTACAATTCCACTGTACTCTTTTCAGTACAAATATCAACTAAGTTTCCTCCACCTCCTCCAGTCTCCTTCTCCCTATTCCCCTCCTTACCTCTGTCTCAATGAGGACTGGACTAGAGCAAGAGTGCAACACATATGTCCTATGCTAAGTCCTCACACTCCTAAGTCCACCTGTTACCATCTCCGTCTGGACTTTGATCCACCTCTGTACTAACCTCTGAACCTCCACCCCACTAGCTCGGACTTATCCAGAGTAACATCCCGGAGGAACCAGACTTGACAGTATATTTGTACTCACACCTTGTTCTAGTCCTTAAGACTTCATGTCTCGTACCCATACTTATAATACTTGCTCCAGAACCATGGCTACCTTTGGTAGTCTCCATAGTATTCCTGGTGAATACGTCAGCTTCACTGCCTGTGGCCACATCCCCTCGATTTCCAGTATTTTCGGATATAACTCCCATCTGACAGTGCTGCCTTCAGAACAATCTCCATCATCTTCTCATTTTCGGGAGTTGACTGGTGACTGGTCTCACTCCCGGTCATCAATTTGTTCAGCACCCAAGATAGGTAACTCATGAGGACCTCCTGGTGGTGCCAGCAGCCCTCCACCCCTGGACCCTGGTGATGGTGGTGATGATGGTGACAGTGGTGACAATCTGGATGATAACCCACCCAGTAACAACTCCAATCAACCTGACAATGATCTGGCCTCTGAATCCAAAGATGATGATCTCAATCATGTACCACTAGCTTATGAACTGTTCACACAGCTTGCTAACGTGATCCAGGACATGACAAGAGCAGCCCTCAGACATAACAACAACTCCAATATCCCAAAAGCAAAGGTCCAAGAGCCAGATCTGTTTGATGGAACAGATCCCAAGAAGCTCTGGCCTTTCATCGTTCAGTGTGAACTGAACTTTCAAGCAAACCTGAAGACCTATTACACAGATAGGATTAAGGTAACATTCACGCAATCATATCTCAAGGGCATAGCCCTAGATTATTTCAAACCAGACTTGCTTGGGACTGAACCCCTGTATCTCCAGCTGAAGTGGATGGACAACTGGCAGATGTTTTTATATGAACTACAGTCCAACTTCAGACCCCACAACCCTGTCACTGACATAGAAGCTCAACTTGAGCGACTGCAGATGAAAGACTCACAGTGCATTACCAGATATATCATTGAGTGGAATCGCCTGGTGAGCCAGGTCTGGGATTGGGGCCATGGTGCACTCCACCAGAGTTTCTACATGGGACTTTCAGACTGGATCAAGGACAAGGTCTCTCATCTTGGCAAGCCTGACACCCTCGCTGAACTCCATGAGATGGCTCAAAGGATAGACCATCAGTATTGGGAGTGAAAGAAGGAAATCTCCTGAGCAACCAAGCCAAGTGGCTTGAACTCTGGAGGCCACTCCAACAATAAATCTGCCAACTTGACATCCTCAAACAACTCCAGCACCTCTAACAAGCCCAAGGATGAATTCAAGTCCAAGGGATCTAACTCCTCACCCTCTGGATCCTCTGGAGGTGGTAAGAACTCACCTAAGAATAGAGATGCTAATAATGCTGATAGCATCTCCACCAAGTTGGGCAAGGATGGCAAGCTTCTCCCTAAGGAGTGCCAATGCCACCTTCACCAAGGTCTCTGCCTGTTCTGTAGGCAATCTGGGTACACTGCCAAGGAGTGTCCAAAATCCAGCTCTAGAGCTTCAAAGGCTCATGCTGCTGTGGCTACTCTGGCAGAAGCTTTGACGAGCTTTGCTTCTTCAGAGGCAAAAAAATAGAGTGTGGCTCCTGTAGAACTGCACGGTCTGGGAGTCGTGTTATTTCTGATCGTGCACCTCAGGATCTCTGTCTCAACATGTCCACTCTTTCCAACCCTAATTCCCTTAAACCTACAGTATCCATTCTGACTCTTAATCTGTCCTCCGTTTCATGTTTACTCGATTCTGGTTCTATCCACTGCTTCATAGACTCCACATTCATTAAGACCCACAAAATCCCTATGAACTCCATTTCTCCACTTTCCCTCCATCTCTTTGACAGTGTCAAGTCTGGGTCCTCTGAACGAGTCTGATGATGCCCGAAATGGAGTTGCAACAGAAGGGTGAGGAAAGGATGGATGGAATGGAGGGGGCGAGGACATTTGGCACAGGACTTATGTGTCGCACCCTTGTACTCATTATCCTCAGAGTCAGAGGTTAGATGAGCACAGAGCTCAAGGTTGGAAGCATAAGGAGGAGACTAATTTGATATTCAAACTGAAGTATATACAAGTTGGAGTACCATATTTATACTATGGAGTCCAGATGGATTAGTAATGGAATGTGACAGGTTGTCAAAGGTGAAACAGAATGAGTAATGATATATCAAAGTTGGAGACAGGTTGAGGACATGCCTGAGACAGATTGAAGACAAGTCAGAGACAGATGTCTGAGACAGGTCCGGAACAGGTCAGAGACAGATGTTGGGCTGTCATACTAAGCGAGACACCTGCTCAGAGAAACTAAGAATGAGAATAACTGAAGGAGATCATACAAATTGGGAATACGAGAGATGAGATAAGAGATATCTAGGAGATCATACTGGAGATCATACTGGAGATCATGCTGGAGAGTACTGGAGTACTGGAGTTGGAGTGGTATGTGACAGACAGCTCCTCTATCTCTGACATCAACTCTGCTATAGACCTTCCGATCCTCTTTCCATCTGGTGAAACCACCTCTGACACGTTCTATGTAACCTTGCTGGATCCCTCTTGTGTGATAGTATTAGGGCACAGCTAACTCACCCACTACAATCTATTGATTGATTGGATATTGGGCAGCATCACATTCCAGACTTCCACAGGTGGGGTGCCAACCCCAATGTCAACCTCCAAGTCTCCTAAGTTGAACTTCATTACTCTTTCTCCGTCACCCGACAATTACCCCACTCATCCTCTGGAGACTACACCCCCAGATTCACCTAGAGCCCCTAGGCTTACATGCCCAGTGATCTCCTTCATCAACACAGCTGTGTTCAATTACACCTGCAAGTTGAAGGGCTCTGTTCCCTTTGCTCTTTCCCTTCAAGATATTGACTCTGCTAAAGCTTGCTCAGTTACAGTCTCTGACACTCTGGAGGTACCTTCAGACCTCTCTGGAGTTCCCTCGGAGTACCATGACTTTGCAGATGTCTTCAGCAAGAAGAAGGCAGATATGCTCCCTGAGCACCATCCCTTTGATTTAAAGATCAATCTCGAGGAAGGTACTGAACCTCTGATCAGTTGGCTCTACTCCCTCTCTCCCACAGAACAGGAGGCCCTTAAGGACTTCTTAGATGAACACCTCCACATCAGCTTCATCTGGCAATCTACATCTCTGCATGCTGCACCAGTGCTCTTTGTCTGCAAGAAGGATGGCTCTCTCCGCCTCTGTGTCAACTTTCAAGGTCTGAACAAGATCATGAAGAAGGACTGTTACCCACTACCCTGTACCTCCGATCTTCTGGAAGCCCCTAGTGGTGCCAAGATATTCACCAAGCTCAATCTCCAGCATACATATCATTTAGTCCACATCACTGCTGGAGATGAGTGGAAGACTTTCTTCCACACCCACTATGGATCCTATGAGTGGTTGGTAATGCCCTTTGGTCTCACCAACACTCCAGCCACCTTTCAGCATTTTGTCAATTCCATATTTGCTGATATGTTGGACATTTCCATTGTGATCTATCTCAACAACATCCTTATTTACTCCCAAGACATTGCCTTGCACTGCAAGAATGTCTGGGAAGTCCTCCAGTGTCTCTATGCTAATGGTTTATACCTGAAGCTGGAGAAGTGTGAGTTCCATTCAGAGTCCATCAAGTACCTATGATATAGGGTGCAGAGAATATATATATAATGATAGAATCACATAGAACATGATGGAAAAGAGATAACTAAGCTGTTACTAGAGAAATAGCTGTGGAGTAGTAAGTGTCCCAGGATAACAGTAAAGAAGATGAAGATTACAAAGGAAGAAAGGCTGTGGAATGTGGGGTCACCATCAGGATGAAGTATTGTTCTATATAGTGGAAGAAGAATGGGGGAATGTACTGAGAAATGAGGAGACTGCAGAGAAAGATGCAACAATGAATGTAAAAAATCATAACAATACCCCCTTTATATACTAGAAGTTCTACTTCCAATACTCTATTCCCTTGTGGGGCCTCTGAAAATTGCCAATGCCTGAGGTATGGAGTAATGCTCAAACAGACAGTCATTTCTGACATGTCCAGGAGAATCACAGATGGCATAAACCCTCTGAGGACAGAAGTGAGGGCCATGTCTCCAACATAGACAGAAGGAGCATTGGGTGTAAAGACAATCATAAACATTGTGACCAGGGGCAGAGGAGTTACAGGTAGGGCATTGGTACTGGAAATAGTCTGCTTAATAATGACCTCTACCTCCACACTGAAAGCAGGTAGTGGTAGTGGAGGTGGGGAGGGGTCTGGTAGCAGGTTGAAGGACACAATGTGGAGAGAAGAGTACCCATTGGCTGTTTGGGAGGGTGAGTAGAAATTCCCTGTTGGTGGCAATAACTTCCTGGTCTAGTTCAAAGGTGGTTATCCCAAGTGGTCCTTCAGAGTCCAAAAAAATGGATGAAGAGGGAACAGAGAAGGGTGAAGGATAAGGAGGAGGAGGGAAAGTGATCCATTTTGCCAAAGTGACATTAGGCAAGATTAGGAAAGCAGGTGTGGTGGTAGGTGGAGAGGGCGAGATAGAAGAAATGTTATTGTTACAAGATAAGGATGAAATAGACTCCAAGTAGTGGTCACATTCCTGCAGTGAGAGAGAAAGGTAGATATGTCTAAAGGTGAGGAAAATTAACTCTGGGGCAATCATCAAAATGTATGTATCAAAATCAAAGAGTCAAAGAATGGAGAGAATTCTTTCTAGGATTTTATTGATAGCTAAATGTAAGGGAATTCTGGCCATGGAAGGAGTATCAGAAGGAATGCAACAATGATGATAATATTGAACATGCATGGCTTTGTGGAACAACCTTACTAACTCCTGTGTGACTTCATCTTTTTGATACTGTCATATGCTGTTCCTACTCCAGAACTCCGCATCCAACTCCTTGACAACTCCAGAGTGATCTCCTCCATTCGCGTGTGTAGGATCTCCAGACCCACATGACTTTTCCTTTTATGTTCATCTTTGTTCTCTGATTGGCTGTGCCTGTCCATTTTGTTGGATTTTCATTCTTAGATGCACAGTCCGGCATATCGCATCTCCGGTGCATAGCTCCGGGTTTCTCATTCCCGTCTTACTTATCATCTCGTTCCGCAGTTACTCCATTAGTAATGCAATACAACTCTGGTAGTATAAATATCATAGTTACTTCACTGTACACTCCTCAGTCTGAATATCGATTTGGATAACTCCGGTTGTCTCCTTCCTTTCCTCACATCCCTCCTCCGAAGAGTCGAACCTATGCAAGGTGCAACACATAAGTCCTGCGCCAAGACTCACCCCTCCGCTCCGCTACCCTGCTCCTACCCTGTGCCCACGGACTTCCTTCTGGAGGACTGAAGTGATCAATCTTAACAGATACAGTAGGAGGACCTCAATGGCGTGGAGGAGCTGGGGGTCCACAAGAATGGCACTATAGAGGGTGAAGGTGGTGGAGGTAGGCAAGAAGGTAGGCTGCACTTGCAAGGATCTGAGTCATGCATATCCAGACCATAAGAAGGAGATGAACAAGGTAGGAAAAAGCATATTCTAGATAGAATAGGAAGGTAGGGTCAATGGGCATTTAATGGTGATGGAGGTGTTACAGTTATTGATTGCACAATGACTGGATAGATAGTGTTATAGTTATTGATTACGCATTTTTACCATTTAGAGTATAAGCAGTGTTCAATCTGAATATGGTTGATTGTTTATGTTTGTAGATGTTGTTACCATGCTCTGTACAAGCCTCGGAGTTCACTGTTTGTGATTCCCAGTTTCTAACAGTGAACTCCAGGTAATGTGTACTTAGTTCATCTCAATATAACAGTTTCTAACAGTGAACTCCAGCTGAGTGTATTCTGGCTGTTAACAGGTTATGAGCCCCATGCTTTAACTGCACACTATCTACCATTGCCTTGTGCTTCTCTGCCACTGAAAATTTTCCACTTCCTGGTCCCACTATCAAAACTCTTTGCTTCCTCATTCACTCTACCTATCCCACTTCACCATGTCCTCTGAAAACCACAACCACCGCATTTCACCTCTTAATGGCAACAACTACACCACATGGAGTGAAGAAATGAAGGCTCTCCTTCGCTCTAAAGGCCTCTGGCACCTTGTGGATGGCAAGGAACTCCGCCCCACCACATCTGGTCCTGAGCAAACTGCTTGGGACATCAAACAAGACAAGGCAGCTGGTAAGCTCATGCTCAATGTTGCTCCAGACCAGAGAGTCCACATCAGAGCAGACCAGGATGACCCCACCAAGGCCTGGGCAGCGCTCAGAAAGGCCTTCATGCAGCAAAAGGCTAGCCACTGCTTTGTGGCCTATGACGAGTTCTTCAGCATCCAGAAGCGGCCTGAAGAGTCCTTACCTGCCCTAGCTGCTAGAGTTGAGGAGTCCATGGCCAGGATCCAGGATTTGCACAGCAGCAGCTTCGATATGAAGACCCTGGACGATGAATTGGCCTGTATGGCCATGATTCGAGCTCTTGGACTGGAGTTCTCCTCATTTACTTCATCCCTGGCCCTCCTCACAGATCTGGACAAAGACAAGGTCAAAGCAGCCTTCCAGACTGAGGAAATCCACCACAAACCACGTCCTGATGTTGCGTCATTCATGCCATCAGTCACTGCTCTGTCTACCACCGCATCTGGGTGCAGATGCATCCCCAACTCGCCCTGCTCATTCTGTGAGAAGCCAGGGCACTGCCAGTGTGTTTGCCGGGCATTGCAGCACGCAAAGAGCCACTACAAGTCCTGGAAACCAAAGGACAGGAAAGCGGACCACTCTCAGTCTGCTAAACCAGCCTTGGAGGCTACAGAGGTTGTTGAGAAGGCCAGAAATGCAAGTCTTCGTTCCAGTGATCCCACTGATCCATTTTCACTGCTCCAACTGGATGCTGACTATGAATGGAATGCAGACTCGGGGGCCACTTCTCATATGACCCCACATCGCCACTGGTTGTGCAATTATGCACCAAAACGCGTCCCAATCAAGCTGGCAGACAATACAGTGGTCTATTCAGCTGGGGTGGGGTCTGTAGTATTCTGTCCTATCATAAATGGGAAGAGGTGTAGACAAGTCGAGTTTAGCAATGTCCTACATGTGCCAGAACTGTGCAATAATCTGCTATCTGTGTTATACCTCACTTGGAATTCATCCTTTACTGTCCATATCAATGCAACCCACATGACCTTCTCTCGAGCTCCTGGACCACCGCTTTTTGTTGCAACAATCAATAGCAACAATGCTGCATTCTTAGATGGCGAAACTGAGGCAGTTACAGAGTATGCACATCCTGCAACCACTGTCCCACTGGATCTGTCCCTCTGGCATCATAGATTTGCGCACCACAATGCAATTGATGTCAAATCACTCCATGAGTGCAATTTGGTGATCGGGATGAAGCTGGACAACAAATCTCTGCCTGATCCCATCTGTGAACCATGCCTAGCTGGCAAGATGCATGCCAATCCATTCCCTAGCTCGCAAACTCACGCTTTCAGGCCTCTGGAACTCGTGCATTCAGATGTACATGAGGTTCCCTATCGCACATTCTCTGGATTCCGCTACTGGGTCACTTTCATAGATGATTACTCAAGATACCGCTTTGTGCTCCCAATTTGTGCCAAATCAGATGTTTTCAGTGCATTTAAGCAGTTTAAGGCATTTGCAGAGAACCAGACAGAGCACAAAATCAAGACCCTGCAAGATGACAAGGGAGGGGAATATATGAGCAATGCCATGCTTGAATTCACCAATGAATGCGGCATAGTGTGCCAGCACACTGTCTGAGCTCGCCCACAGCAGAATGGGGTGGCAGAGCGCACAAATAGAGTCTTATCTGAGTGCATTACTGCTATGTTGAAGGAATCTGGACTTGCAATGGCATTCTGGGGTGAAGCACTTGCAGCACTTGTCCATGTGTGGAACAGATGCCCTACTGTAGCTCTGCAAAGCGCAACACCATATGAACTCTGGCATGGATGGAAACCTGATGTTTCCCACTTCCAGGTCTGGGGCTGCACTATCTATGTGCACATTCAAAAGGACAAAAGAGCTGCACTGCAACTGCATTATGAGAAATGCGTGTTTATTGGCTATCCTGATGGCTACAAGGGCTGGAAGTTCTACAACCCAACCACAAAGCACACAATCATCTCAGAATATGCTGATTTTGATGAAAGGACTATCAATAGTGGCATGACTGACACCACTCCAAGTGTGATAGACAAATCATCAGGAGTGACGGACACTAGGCAAAGCGTGACGGACACTACTCCAAGCATGACTGACAAGCCTAATCCTTCCTACATCGCATCATATACTGAAGATGATGAAGATGAACTTCCCTCAATTCCTGGTGTTCCACATCCTGGGGGGGCACCTAATCCTGATGCAGCGCAGGATGCAGAACCCCATACACCTTGTCCTGCTCAAATCCCCTTAATTGATGATCCAGTCACCCCACAACCACTTCTGAGTCCTGAACCAGTCAGACCAGCTAGTCCCATTGGAATTGGTGCTAGAATGCCTCGCAGAAATCGCCAGCCACCCAGGGAATGGTGGAAACTCAGTCCTGCACAGCTGATTGATGACTTGGATGATTCTGATGAAGAAGCGGACATGGCTGCTTGTTTCAGTGCCAATACACCACATCCCAGGTCATATAAGGATGCATTGAAGCGAGATGATGCTCAGGAGTGGACCCAGGCTGCTTTGGATGAATTAGCAGCCCATAACTCGAATGGGACATGGAAACTCATGCCCAGACCAAAGGATCAACCAGTAATTGGATCCCACTGGGTATTTACTAAGAAATATCGCACTGATGGCTCATTTGAGCGATATAAAGGCTGTCTAGTCGCACAAGGCTTCTCCCAGCATCCAGGATTCGAATATCTCGAGGTCTTTGCCCCTACTGTGCACTTGCCCACTCTCAGAGTCATTCTGGCACTTGCAGCAGTCCATGATCTCCATCTCTGGTCTGTTGATGTCTCGAACGCATATCTCAATGGCAAAATGGACTGTGATGTGTATATGGAGCAGCCAGAAGGATTTGCTGAGGGAAACCCAAGAGATACTGTTTGCTTGCTCCAGAAAGCGCTATATGGCACCAAACAGGGCGGAAATCGCTGGAATCGCAAGATGCACACCACTCTCAAGTCCATGGGCTTTACCCAGACATTCTGATGCTGCTGTGTACATCTATGTGCGCAGTGATGTCCAGATCATCCTCCCAGTGTTTGTGGATGATATGACATTTGCATCGAAATCCCTGGATGCCATCAGGCAGGCAATCACTGATCTGTGCAAACACTTCAAATTGCATGATTTGGGAGCTACCACTGAGATCCTGGGCATCAAGATTGATTGGAATCAATCCAAGCGCTCCCTCACCATCTCCCAGCAGCAGTATTGCATAGACATGCTGTCTAGATTCAATATGAGCGATTGCAAGCCTGTTACCACTCCTATGGAACCTGGTTTGTGTCTATCACACAATCAGAGCCCTAGAACCACTGAGGAGCACAATTTCATGCGATCTATTGACTATGGAGGTGCCATTGGGTCTCTGCAGTACCTATCTTGCACAACTCGCCCTGATATTACATTTGCTGTTGGCCAGCTCGCATCTTTCACATCAGAACCAGGTGTTATGCATTGGAATGCAATTAAGCACTTGTTTCGCTACATCAAGGGCACTATGAGCTATGGGATCACCTATTCTCCAGATCCATCAGTCTCTGAACCATTCAGGATCTTTTCTGATGCCAACCATGGTGGATGCAAGGATTCTGGTCGCTCTACTGGTGCATATGTGGTCAAGATTGGTACTGGTGTTGTTTCCTGGATGTCAAAGTGCCAGCCCATTGTTGCTCTGTCCACAACTGAAGCAGAGTATGTTGCTGCATGTGAGGCAGGCAAGGAAATAGTCTGGATGTGCAAACTGATGCAGGAACTCGGATTTGGAGTTAATGGAGCATTAACACTGCATATGGACAATCAGTCTGCAATTCAGGTTGCAAAACATCCAGAGCATCATGGGAGAATGAAGCACTTGGATTTGTGCTGGTATTGGCTTAGGGATGTTGTGAATAAAGGAATCATCTCTCCATCATTTGTTCCAACAGCAGAGATGCCTACTGATCTGTTAACAAAGGCATTGCCTTGAGTTAAGGTAGAGCAATTCTGTAGAATGCTTGGACTTGATAGAGTTAGTTAATTGGCAGAAATGCGGAATCAGGGGGGAGTGTTACAGTTATTGATTGCACAATGACTGGATAGATAGTGTTATAGTTATTGATTACGCATTTTTACCATTTAGAGTATAAGCAGTGTTCAATCTGAATATGGTTGATTATTTATGTTTGTAGATGTTGTTACCATGCTCTGTACAAGCCTTGGAGTTCACTGTTTGTGATTCCCAGTTTCTAACAGTGAACTCCAGGTAATGTGTACTTAGTTCATCTCAATATAACAGTTTCTAACAGTGAACTCCAGCTGAGTGTATTCCGGCTGTTAACAGGAGGAAGGTGGTAGCTCAATATATAGTAATCACAACTGTGGTGAGAAGGATAAGGCAGTGGAGGAGGATGGAGATGACAAGCTGGTAGTCCATGCAGTTCATGATGAGTTCTGGTTACTGCAGTTGATTGTGATGTTTATAATCTGTTAAAATGGAGGTAGTGTGATGGAGATTATTCTTGGGTTCCCAGGTGTTTTCTGAAGAGGCATAACCTTTCCATTTGATAAGGTATCAATAGCAACCAGGAGTGCTTTTGTGGGCCAGAATGCCCTTAACTTTGTATTCTTCATCATCATCAATAATTTCTAGTGGAGATTCCAGGAATGAAGGCCCATGGACTTCTGTCTGTCTGAAAGAGGAAAGAAGGGAGGCATAGAATGTGTCATGGATTTTCTAGGACTTAGAAAGCTTGAGGTGATATATCAGAGAGAAAAGGACTTGTATGATTTTGAAGGGGCCTACTTGCTTAGATGCCAGTTTTCAAGAAGGAAAGGGAATGTGGAGGTAGGTGGCTTCTAGCCATACCTTGTCTTTAACTTTCCATGGGGAGAACTTGCACATTTGGTGTTTGGACATGGCCCATCTGGCCATCTCATGTGCTGTGAGTGCTTCATCTCTAATTTTAGTTAATGACTCCATTCTGAAAGAGAGTGCAGGAATGAAGGTTGCAGTGATGGAAGGGAATGCTTGGAGTTCATAGCCCATTATTAGGCTGAACAGAGATTTTAGTATGGACAAATGGGGGGAGGAGTTGTGCTAAAACTCAGTAGTGGTGAGGAAGTCAGCCCATTCATAGGAATTGTTGTCACAGAAGATTCACAGGTAGGTTTCCATTTCCTGGTTAGTCCTTTCTATTTGGCCATCTGTCATATACTACTCCAACTCCGGTACTCCAGTACTCTCTGGCATGATCTCTGGTATGATCTCCAAGATATCTCTTATCTCGTC
>JBBPUB010000273.1:0-19497 GCA_038094415.1 Xerocomus alliaceus | reverse complement strand
CAGAGCGTGCTAACAACATCTACAAACATAAACAATCAACCATATTTAGGTTGAACACTCCTTATACTCTAAATGGTAAAAATGCGTAATCAATAACTATAACACTATCTATCCAGTCATTGTGCAATCAATAACTGTAACAAGTGAGTCATTCAATTGATTTGCATTAGGTTTTGAATTATAGCCAGTAGGAAGAGGAGTAGAAATGGTCTTGCAGTTTTGCATAGAAAACCTTTCAACCACTTTTTCAGCATAGACACATTGGTCCAAGATGATGGTTTGTTTCTTGCAGTCTCTAGTGATCCACATCCCTAGATATTCCTTAGCTTCTCCCAAATCTCTAGATTCCCATTTTTTTATAAACTGTTCTTTATAAGAATGTAGGAGTTTTCTGTCACTACCAATAAAAAAAGCATCATCAACATAAATAAGAATTATCAAAATTACTGATCCTAAAATCTTGATATAAGTTCCTGGATCTGAATAAAGGCATTGAAAAACCCATGTTCAGAAGTGACTTGTGAAGCTGCTTGTTCCATTGAAGGGCAGCTTGTTTAAGCCTGTAAATTGATCTTCATAATCAGCAGACCTTGGTTTCCTGTCCCTTAACTATGAAGCCTTCTGGTTGTGTAAGATAAATCTCTTCATCCAGTTCTTCAAACAGAAAAGCTGTTTTAACATCTAGTGTCTTAATATCCCAATCATGGATGACAGCTAGGGAGAGTATAAGGCAAATGGTTTCAAACCTTGCAACTGGTAAGAAGGTTTCTTCATAGTCTATTCTGAAAACTTGAGTAAAGCCTTTGGCAACAAAGTAAGCCTTTTGGTGGCCATTGCTTTTCTGAGCAAATACCCATCTCCCTTTGATGGGCTGATGTCCCTTAGGTAGATCCACTAGATCCCAGACATGTCATTCCTTCATAGACTTTATTTCTTCCTCCATAGCAATGAATTAGGGTTTCTGTTCTTCTTTAGACATTTTGAGGACATCCCTGTATTGCTTTGGTAGAGATTCTGTCACCACATATGATAAGTGGGTATGCATCCACTTGTTGCTATACATCTATTCCAAGTCTTCTTTCTTGTTAGTAGGAGCAGCTTGATCAATTGTTATAGAAAATAACTTCTCCTGAATTGTATCCAGTCCTTAATCAATGTCATGTTGTATTTCAACAGCTCTTCTATCACCATAAGCATTGTCTGGAATAATTTGAGACACAGATATTCTGTTGGAACATCTCTATCCAACCAGAGGTCTAATATTAGCTCTGTCATACATCAAAGGTCAATGCTAATATGGAAGTGACCTAAATTCCAGTAAAGATTCAGAGGGAGATTGTTGAGGAGGTAGCCAGACTCATGGTCTGGTAGGAGTTTCTTCATGAAAAGGGTCAGACAAGAGTTGATGTTCTTTTTGAATTTCTTTAGAGGAAAGATATCTCTTGTGTTGATGTTGATCAGATAAAGAGCTGCGATGTTCAGAATCAGGTTGAGATCTTTTCTGCTGCTGTTTCATTGGCAAAAAAGGTTCCTGTTCTAGATAAGGATAGCTGAGAGGTGTCATATCCCGGACTTCAACTCTGGTCAATACAGCGTAACTCCAGCATGATCTACTCAGGAAGGCATTCCTCACCTCTGGACTTTGTTCATTATAGTACCCCTTGTTCTTCTTATCTTACATCTCCTTTAGTATTAGTTCTGCAGTCTCCATTCTCCATCACTTAGAGTTCATTATGGAGCATAGCTCTGGTGACTGCTAACACCAGTCACAGCTCTGGACTTCGTATTACTGGACTCTGTCATATGTGCTCCATTCTAGTGGCGTTTTTCAGTAGTATATATATTCTGTACAATTCCACTGTACTCTCCTCAGTATGAATATTGATTAAGTTTCCTCCACTTCCTCCAGTCTCCTTTTCTCTATCCTCTTCCTTAACTCTGTCTCAACGAGGATCAGACTAGAGCAAGAGCGCGACACATACGTCCTGCACTAAGTCCTCACACTCCTAAGTCCATCCATTACTATCTCCATCTGGACTTCAGTCCACCTCTGTACTAACCTCTGAACCTCCGCCCCACTAGCTCAGACTTATCCGGAGTAATACCCCAGAGGGACCAGACTTGACAGTATATTCGTACTCACACCTTGTTCTAGTCCTCAAGACCTCATGTCTTGTACCCATACTTACAATACTCGCTCCAGAACCATGGGTACCTTCAGTAGTCCCCATAGTATTCCTGGTGAATACATCAGCTTCACCACTTGTGGCCACGTCCCCTCAATTTCCAGTATTTTTGGACGTAACTCCCATCTGACAGCACTGCCTTCAGAACAATCTCTGCCATCTCCTCGTTTTTGGGAGTTGGCTGGTGACTGGTCTCACTCCTGGTCATTGATTCGTTCAGCACCTGAGATAGGTGGCTCGTGAGGACCTCCTGGTGGTGCCAGCAGCCCTCTGCCCCCGGACCCTGGTGATGGTGGTGATGATGGTGACGGTGGTGACAATCTGGATGATAACCTGCCTGGTGACAACCCCAATCAATCTGATGACAATCTGGCCTCCAAATCTGAAGATGACGATCTCAATCACGTACCGCTAGCTTATGAACTGTTTGCACAGCTTGCTAATGCGATCTGGGACATGACAAGAGCAGCCCTCAGACATAACAACAACTCTGATACCCCAAAAGCAAAGGTCCGAGAGCCAGATCCATTTGATGGAACAAATTCCAAAAAGCTCCAGCCTTTCATTGTTTAGTGTGAACTGAACTTTCAAGCGAATCCAAAGACCTATCGCACCGATAGGATTAAGGTAACATTCGTGCAATCATATCTCAAGGGTGTAGCCCTAGATTATTTTGAACCGGACTTGCTTGGGACCAAACCCCTGCACCTCCAGCTGAAGTGGATGGATGACTGGCAGACATTTTTATATGAACTGCAGTCCAACTTCGGATCCCACAACCCTGTCGCTGATGCAGAAGCTCAACTCAAGCGACTGCAGATGAAGGACTCACAACGTATCACTAGGTATATTGTCGAGTGGAATCGCCTGGCAAGCCAGGTCCAGGATTGGGGCCATGGTGCACTCTGCCAGAGTTTCTACATGGGACTTCCGGACTGGATCAAGGATGAGGTCTCTTGTCTTGGCAAGCCTGACACCCTCGCCGAACTCCATGAGATGGCTCAAAGGATAGACCATCGGTACTGGGAGTGAAAGGAGGAAATCTCCTGAGCAACCAAGCCAAGTGGTTCAAACTCTGGAGGCCACTTTAACAATAAATCTGCCAACTCGACATCCTCAAACAACTCCAGTACCTCTGACAAGCCCAAGAATGAATCCAAGTCCAAGGGATCTAACTCCTCACCCTCCAGATCCTCTGGAGGTGGTAAGAACTCACCTAAGAATAGAGATGCTAACAATGCTGATAGCATCTCCACCAAGTTGGGCAAGGACGGCAAGCTTCTCCCTAAGGAGTGCCAACGCCACCTTCACCAAGGTCTCTGCCTGTTCTGCAGGCAATCTGGGCACACCGCCAAGGAGTGTCTGAAATCCAGCTCTAGAGCTTCAAAGGCTCATGCTGCCATGGCTACTCCAGCAGAAGCCTCGATGAGCTCCACTTCTTCGAAGGCAAAAAAATAGAGTGTGGCTTCCATAGAACTGCACAGTCCAGGAGTCGCGTTATTCCTGATTGTGCACCTCAGAAACTCCATCTCAACATGTCCACTCTTTCTGATCCTAATTCCCTTAAACCTATAGTATCCATTCCGACCTTTAGTCTGTTCTCTGTCTCATGTCTACTTGACTCCAGTTCTACCCACTGCTTCATAGATTCCACATTCATTAATACCCACAAAATCCCTACGAACTCTGTTTCCCTGCTTTCCCTCCATCTTTTCAACAGCTCCTCTACCTCTGACATCAACTCCACTGTAGACCTTCTGATCCTCTTTCTATCTGGCGAAACCACCTCCGATACATTCTACGTAACCTCGCTGGATCCCTCTTGTGCGATAGTATTAGGGCACAGCTGGCTCACCCACTACAATCCGTTGATTGATTGGGTATTGAGCAGCATCACATTCCGGACTTCCACAGGTGGGATACCAACCCTGATGTCAACCTCCAAGTCTCCTAAGCCGAACTCCGTTCCTCTTCCTCCATCACCCGACAATCACCCCACTCATTCTCTGGAGACTACACCCCCAGATTCACCTAGAGCCCCCAGGCTTATATGCCCAGTGATCTCCTTCATCAACACAGCCACGTTCAATCGTGCCTGCAAGTTGGAGGGCTCTGTTCCCTTTGCCCTTTCCCTTCAAGATATTAACTCTGCTAAAGCTCACTCAGTTACAGTCTCTGACGCTCCGGAGGTACCTCCAGACCTCTCTGGAGTTCCCTCAGAGTACCATGACTTTGTGGATGTCTTCAGCAAGAAGAAGGTGGATACGCTCCTGGAGCACCGTCCCTTTGATCTGAAAATTGATCTCAAGGAAGGTACTGAATCTCCAATCGGTTGGCTCTACTCCCACTCCCCCACAGAACAGGGGGCCCTTAAGGACTTCTTAGATGAACACCTCCGCATCGGCTTCATCCGGCAATTTACATCTCCGCATGCTACACTGGTGCTCTTTGTCCACAAGAAGGATGGCTCTCTCTGCCTCTGTGTCGACTTCTGAGATCTGAACAAGATCACAAAGAAGGACTGTTACCCACTACCCTGTACCTCTAATCTCCTGGAAGCCCCTAGCGGTGCCAAGATATTCACCAAGCTTGATCTCTGGCATGCATATCATCTAGTCCACATCGCTGCTAGAGATGAGTGGAAGACTTCCTTCTGCACCTGCTATGAATCCTATGAATGGTTGGTAATGCCCTTTGGTCTCACCAACGCTCCAGCCGCCTTTCAGTGTTTTGTCAATTCCATATTCACTGATATGTTGGACGTTTCCATTGTGATCTATCTCAACGACATCCTTATTTACTCCCAAGACATCACCTCGCACCGCAAGAACGTCTGGGAAGTCCTCTGGCGTCTCCACACTAACAGTCTATACCTGAAGCTGGAGAAGTGCAAGTTCCATTTGGAGTCTGTTGAGTACCTCAGTTATATCCTCTCTCCCTCTGGGCTCATTATGGCCCCAGACAAGGTCAAAGCAATTCAGGATTGGCTGGAGCCTCATAAGGTTAAGGACATTCAGTCCTTCCTTGGCTTCATCAATTTCTATTGTTGCTTCATTCAAAACTACTTGGACATTGTGATCCTGCTCACATGGCTCACTTGCAAAGGAGTTCCCTGGAACTTCTCCAACGACTGTTGCAAGTCCTTCCATTGGCTGAAGGAAGCCTTCATCTCTGCTCTGGTGTTAATCCACTGGACTCCGGATGCTCCCATTACCATTGAAACCAACACCTCCAATTATGCCATCGCTGGCATTCTATCCATCACTAGCTCCGACTCCAAACTCCATCCAGTCACATTCTACTCCTGCACCCTTACAGGGCTGGAGTTGAACTATGACATGCATGACAAGGAGCTATTGGCGATTTTTGAGGCATTTAGGAATTGGCATCACTTCCTTAAAGGCTCTGGATCCCCGATCGATGTCATTACCAATCACAAGAATCTCGAGTATTTCTCCACCACTAAGCTCCTGATGCACCACTAGGCCTGCTGGTCCGAATACCTCTGCCAATTTAATATGGCAGTCCATTACCAGCCTGGTAAGCTCAGAGCCAAACCTGATGCACTAACTAGACATTGGGACATCTACCCAAAAGAGGGGGATAAAGACTATGCTCACGTCAACCCTGACAATTTCCAGCCCATATTCACCCATGAACAGCTTGCTGTGTCTCTTCACGCAACTTACTTAGCTACTCCAACACTTCGGGCCTCACTCCTAGTTGATGTTGAGCAACTCCACTCCGACATCCTCTCCTCTCTTCCCAACAATCCAGTCACATCCCACATCCTCTCCTCTGAGTCTATTGATGACCCTCGCTGGACAGTCAACCCTAAAGGATTCCTACTCCAGGACAATCGCATCTATGTCCCCAAAGCTGAAAATCTCTGGCTCTGGATTCTCCACTACTTCCATAATCACCCCACTGCAGGTCATTTTGGCCAGAACCGCACTTTGGAACTCATTTGCCATGAGTATACCTGGCCAGGCATCTGCACCTTCATCAAGAACTATGTTAGTTCCTGTACAACCTGCACCCATGCCAAGGTTCCAAGGCACTGGCCTTACGGACTCCTCAAGCAGCTACCAATTCCAAAGAAACCATGGAACTCCATCTCCATGGATTTCATTGAACAGCTTCCCCCTTCAGAGGGTTATATAGCAATCCTAGTAGTCGTTGATCAGTTGTCTAAACAATTGATCTTCATCCCGACTCATGATACCATCACCTCCACTGACCTAGCCAAGTTGTTCCTGATCAACATGTTCAGTAAGCATGGAGTTCCTGCCCACGTCACCTCCAACCAGGGCTCCAAGTTTGTATCACACTTCTTCCAGTCATTAGGTAAAGCTCTTGATATGTGTCTTCATTTCACCTCTGGATATCATCCAGAGGGGGATGGTCAAACCGAACGCACTAATCAGACCCTTGAGCAATACCTCCAGATTTACTGCAACTATCAGCAGGACAATTGGTCAGAACTCCTCCCTCTCGCCGAATTCATGTACAACAACACTCCAAGTGCTACTACCGGAGTATTCCTGTTCTTCACTAATAAGGGCTATCACCCGAATCTGTCTATCAACTCTGATCGTGACCTCACCTCGTCCACAGCCAAAGCTTATGTCATGAACTTGGATCAACTCCATGATTTCCTCCAGTCGGAGATGGCTGAAGCTCAGAAGTGTTATCAGGGACCTGCTGACACTAAACGAAGTCCAGCCCCAGACTTCAAGATCGGTGACCAAGTGTACGTGAAGGTCAAGTACTTCAGGTCTACATGACCATCCAAAAAACTATCCAAGAAGAATCTAGGCCCATTTCTGATTATCGCTAAGCCTGGTTCTCATTCATTTACTTTACGTTTACCTGACACTATGCATTCCATACATCCAGTTTTTCACGTCTCTCAATTAGAAGTCTCTACTCCGAATACTATACTAAATCATGTTCAACCACCACCACCTCCAGTCAAGGTTGACGGTGAGCTGGAGTACAAGATCACAGAGATTTTAGACTCCAAGATCGATTGGAGAAGGCGTCACTACCAACTCTTGTATCTGGTTTGTTGGTTGGGCTATGAGGGAACTGATGACGAGATCTCCTGGCTACTTGCCACAGAGTTGGGAAACACAAGGGACCTTGTTTCGGACTTCCATGAGAGGTACCTGGACAAGCCTGGGCCACTACCCACCTAATGTTGTACAACTCTGAGGTTCCCTTTCTTTCCTTTTTCTTTCCTTTCTGTTCCCTTTTCTTCCTTTCTGTTTTTTCCTTCCATTCTAACTTCACTCTGATTCAACTCCATTGCTATTTATACAAGTCCGAAACAAACTAATACTCTACGGGAGCAATGGTGGCAACATCCTGGACTCCTCATAGTCCTCCCTCAGCCCCTCCAACTCTCCCACCACCTCTGCCATGTTCTCATCCACCATCTCCTCCTCTGAATCATCAAATGCCTCCACTTCCTTGAGCTCCATGAGCTGGCAGAGCAGGTGAGTCTGGGTCCAGATGTGGTTATCCAATGACTGGATCACCAGCTCGATGCCCCAAAGGGTGCGCTCGACACCGCTCTTCCCACTCGGCCCTACCTCCATCACCACGTCCTTGTGCACCTTCTTGTGCAGCCTTGGGTCTTCTTCCACCCCCATCGTATGCCTCCATTTGGTTGCAGGTTTCTTCATTGCAGGCTTCTCTGGTGCCTCGCCATCTCTGGGGCGTACGCACTTCACCTTCGCCTCTTGACAGACAATGCAAGATTTAGACTTGCCAGTCCCCATCTCACACGGCTTGTCCCTCAATTCACACCAGGTGCACAGTGCTGGTGCCTTCCCCTTGCCTTTGTCTGCAGTCTGTGCAACCTGGACTTGCTCAGCCTAATGACAATCAGTAGTGTCTGTATTCACAGAATGTGGCCACTCACCCTTTTCTTGGCCACCTCCACCGCTTCCTTGTGCCTCCGTTCTGCCACCTCTGCTCGCCTCTTCTCCTCCACTGCTCACACCTCTGCCTTGGCCTTCTTTCGCACTGCCTCCTCAGCCTTCCTCTTTGCCTCTTCCTGTCATTGCCCTTGCTCCATGGCCTTTGCAGCTACAGTTATGTTGTTGTCATCAATTTTCTCCTAGATGTCCCCCCAGGTCCATTTGGTGATCTCTGATAGTGGAAAGGGGAGGTTGGATGTGATGGTCATAATGAATGATGGTGGGAGAAAAATAGAGATCAACTGCGTGTCATCCAGGCTTATATGCCCAGCCACAAATTCAGACTCCGACCAACAATCAATGGAGTCACACAGATCAATCAAACTCCACCACACATCTCCACACCAACTCCACACCTGCACTCCACATTCCACTTAGCCACACAGTCTTCAAGGGTTTAGACCTAAGAGGAGGATACTGTCATATCCCAGACTTCAACTCTGGTCAGCACAGCATAACTCCAGCACAATCTACTCAGGAAGGCATTCCTCACCTCTGGACTTTGTTCATTATAGTACCCCTTGTTCTTCTTATCTTACATCTCCTTTAGTATTAGTTCTGCAGTCTCCATTCTCTGTCACTTAGAGTTCATTATGGAGCATAGCTCCAGTGACTGCTAACACCGGTCACAGCTCCGGACTTCGTATTACCAAACTCTGTCCTATGTGCTTCATTCTAGTGGTGTTTTTCAGTAGTATATATATTCTATACAATTCCGCTGTACTCTCCTTAGTACGAATATTGATTAAGTTTCCTCCACTTCCTCCAGTCTCCTTTCCTCTATCCTCTTTCTTAACTCTGTCTCAACAAGGATTGGACTAGAGCAAGAGCGCAACACATACGTCCTGCGCTAAGTCCTCACACTCCTAAGTCCACCCGTTACTATCTCTGTCTGGACTTCAGTCCACCTCTGTACTAACCTCTGAACCTCCACCCCACTAGCTCAGACTTATCTGGAGTAATACCCCAGAGGGACCGGACTTGACAGAAGGTGGTGATGTAGAAGGATGTGTTGGAGGATTCCATGGTTTAGAATGAGGTAAGTCTAGAGGATCATAGTATTGAGGATCCATCCTAGGTAATGGTACAGGTATGAGATATTCTTAAGAGGGTTCTAGATTTCTCTGAGAAAACCTGTCAATAGGGTTGTCAATTGCATTCAAGTTTTCCTGAACTTCTTTGGCTTTAGGTGGAATAGGAACTGGTCTGTCTTCTTGACTTTTGAAACAATATGGAAATACTTCTTCATCAAAAATGGCTATAGAAGATACCACTACTCTTCTCTTCTTGGATGACCAAAAACAATATTCCTTGGTGTTTGGTTCATATCCAATAAAGATCATCTCTTCAGATTTAGGGGATAATTTGTCCTGTTGCTGATTAGAGAGAATGAAGACAAAAGCATAACATCCAAAAACTCTAAAATAAGATATATCAGGTTTATCACCTTTAAACACCTCAATTGGTGTCTTTCATTTATGACATCTCATAGGTTGTCTATTGTAGAGATGTACAGCAGTTTCAGCAGCATCTTGTCAAAAGGATTTCAAAAAACAAGCATGGTGCTGAATTGCTTTAGCTTTCTTAAGGAGAGTGCAGTTAAACCACTCTGCTTGGCCATTCTGCTGTGGAGTATGAGGAACAGAAGTCTGATGCATGATACCATGTTTGGTAAAAAAAATCACACAAAGAAGACCCAATAAATTCCCCCCCATGATCTGAACATATGGAAGAGAAAGTAAGGCCAGTGGTAGACTCTGCCCAAGAAACCATGTTACAGAAATGCTAAGAGATGGCAGACTTCTTATGGACATACGTGAGCAAGGCATATCCAGAGTGGTCATCAATGAAAGTAAGGATGTATCGTGTGTGAGAGCAAGACTCAACCAGTAAAGGTCCAACAAGATCAGTATGAACCAGACCAAGTGGGTGAGTAGCATGCTTCAAAGAGTCAGAAAAGGATTGTTGATGTTGTTTTCCCTATAAACAACCAGAGCAAGAAACAAGATTGTTCTTCAGAAGAGGTGGAATGCCTTTAGTTTAAGTCAAGGCGTGATGAAGAGCATTATGAGAAGGGTGTCCAAAACGATTATGCCAAAGCTGATAAAGTAAAGTCACATATAACAAGGACCTTATGGTAGAATTTGCAGATGGAATGATCATTGTGGACTGAATCCAATGCAAGTTATTTGCTGGAGACAAGGCAGATGCCTGCATCACCAAACAACCTTGTCTGTTTCAAATGGAGAATCTATTTTTATTAATCTTGCATGTATACCCTTGAGACATGAGAGTAGAAACCAATAACAATTGGTGTCCAGCATGAGGAGCAAACCAAACATTTGATAGAGTAAATGTTGGTAATTCTGGATCTTGTTGTTGTAAGACAACTATTCCTGGTCCAATCATCTCAACATGAGATCTATTAGCAACAACTGCCAAGTGGATATTGGAGTTCAAGTTGACAAAGTCATCTATATAGGGTGTTAAATGATTAGTGCACCCACTATCAATCATTCAATGCTTCTTCATGAATGCTGAGTCTTGATCTCCTCCAACAGCACACATCAGGACATAATTGGAAAGATAATCAATTTGATCATCATACTGGAAATGTAAGGGGTAACCACATTGTGATACACAAGGGTCTACTGATCAAACTGCAATTAATTGGTCAGAGACATCAGTTGCTGCTGGAGCATGCTTCCTGATCTCATCCTCAAGGTTATCTATAGTTAAATGTCCCATATCCAATAGTAGTCCTCCAAGTGATATGGTCACCTTTCCTTTCCCCTTCTTCTTTGACTTGTTGATACCAGATCTTGATCCCTCTTGTTCAATAGGAGACATCACCCTAGCCTCAGAGGGAGAGATGGTGAGAGTGGGATTAAAAGGGCTATGGATTGTCTAGACACATTCCATCATCTTCTTCATCCTTATCCCCCCATTCAGCATGTGCTTCATTAGATCCAAAGTCTTTGAAGTCTTCTTTGTCCATTTCATAGTTCAGATGATTTAAATATACTTCACAAGAATCTATGTCAGATATGTTAGTGGTATTAGAGATAATTTGATGATCTCCAATAAAGGCATATACAGCATCTTCCACTTCATAAGCCTAAGCTTGTTCTTTACCTTTGCAGAACTGGTTATACCTTTGTTGCTTCTTCTGGCTATTGCCAGATGGTGGATTTGATCACTGGTTGGGAATATTTATCCTAGGCTGTGACAAATGCTGAGAAGCTCCTCCTCAATGAGGCTGAGATCTCTGATGTGAAGGGTGGTTCCTCTAAGGGTTCCAACTGCTCTTAAACAGTCCCTTGCAGATAACAGCAGTCCAGTTTGTCTGTGAAGGTCCAGCCTGTTGATTAGACTGTATCTGCGAAATCCTAAAAGCTAAAGGTCTTCAGGTTGAATGCAGGTCTACTTCCACTAGTATCTTTTTGGTTATCAGGTCTAGTGTGAAATTTGCAGTTTCAATGGTGGATACTACAGTGGAAGCAAGATTGAAGTAATCATCTGGTAGATGAGAGAGAAGGAACATTGCATAGAATGATGGTGGGAGATTAAGGCCAGCTCAAGTGAGCTGTTTGAAGGATGTTATAATTCTATTGATGTCCTCACTGGCATTTTGAGGCCTAATGGTAAGCCTAGAAATCTAATGGAATATATAAAATTGGCCAGCAAGACCAATAGTCCCAAAGAAAACTTTGATGTGATCTCAGAGGTGCTTTACCATAGAGACTGGGTGAGCTGGATCATCATATGTCCAGTCCACATTCTGAAGCATGGAGTCTTGGATTAGATTAGATATAAAGCCATTGACACAGTGATCCAAGAGTTTCCATTTCTTCTGATCTGCAGGAGTAGTCATATGGGCAAAAGTAATATCACCATTGACAATTTCCCAGATGGAGAATGATTCAAGAACTCTGCACATGCAAATAGATCAGATGGGATAGTTGGTTTATCCTTCAAGAACAGTGATACAATGGAGGGTCTGGTTATCAATCTTAAGCTTAGTAGAGGTAGGAAGGAGAGCAGCCATTGTAGCTGATTAAGATAAGAGGAGATCTAAAAAGACATCATCAGCAATGAAGTTGTGATAGATGGTATGGATAAGAGATGAATTAAAAACAAAAGAATTCAGAGTAGAAGATCTAGTAGTGCCATATGAACTAGTAGATGTAAGAGATTGTAATGGTGATTGGAAACCTCTAATTTGTAACCATAGTAATTGTCTACAGTGTTTCTTGGAATATCCTTGAATATGATTAAACCAAAAGGTCTTCCATCTTTCCTTCAGAGTTTGTGTCTCTTTAATTGGCACAGGAATGTACCAATCTGGGAGGGGATTGTAGTGGTTGCTTAGAAAGCAATCCCATTGCAACTCCTCAAAATAATGAGGATTATCAATGATGGTGTCACTAACATAGCTGCATTCCACACAAATTTCTGGTTCACTACAAGAGTGATAAGAAGTAAAAATAGTTCTCAAAGGATACCTAGTATTTAAGTCCAAGAAATTGATATAATAAGGGTCCAAGTCACTATTATAACAGTAGTCAATGCATCCCAAAAGTGGCCATGAAGAAGGTACAGTGGAAGAGTAAAGGTACTTAGTGCTGGCATTAAAGCCTTCTACATGCTTCTTCTTCTCAAGCAGCCACTCAAGGTACTCTTCCTTGTCTAATTCTTCCTCCAAGAGCTTGATATACTGCTTCAGCAATGTCAGGGCCATTGGCTTCTGCTTGTTGTATTAAACATTGTAGCCATCATTGCTAACAGTAGCCAGGTTTGCAATGGAAGTCATGCTGATATTGCCTATCAAAGGTAGTGTTTCAAGTATCTTGAAAGGAAACTTCGTTAGAACCATAGAAAATGGAATCTTCACCATCTTCCTTATAATGAGCATAGAAAGAAATAGGAAGGGGATCATTGTTGTTGGAGTTGAGAGAATCAAAAAGTCAAATGTTTTCTGGATTAGAGGGAAATTGTTCTCTGCGTAATACTTTCCAGGCCATAAAATGGACTCTAACTCTAGGCAGCAGCCCATTGCATTCATAGCTCCAGGAAGGAGCCCACCTAGCATCTGAGTAAGCAGAGAATAAAGACTCCCCTTGATACATAAATGAGTTTACTCGATAACAAGTCTCTGTTCATGTTTCAACTGGTGAGATAATAAAAGGGTCAACAAGGCAATAAGTATGGGTGAGTTGTTGGAAATGAAGATGGGGGTTGCCACTAGTCTGAATAAAAACATTATAGATTCTGTCAACTACATCACCATGTATATTAAGCACAGTTTGTTTCCTAGGATTGTCTTTGGCCTCTTGAGGTTCCTCTACCTCTAGTCAGCCTTGGAATATAGCTTGATGGTAAGCCTGATGGTTCATGTCCCAGGGAATTCAGCCATTCCAGATTCCCCAAGGATCCACCTCATTGGGTCCTTGGAGAGGTAGCTTGATTATCTTGCAGTCCCAGTCATTGAAAAAGGTAGTGCATTAAAAGTTGTCTTCCAATGGCAGAGATGCTTGGGGATGCAAACATGTGATCTGGTTGCTTAGACAGTGATTAAGATGGTGATGGATGCATTGATGGAGAGCCATGATAAGAAGGTGGTGGAGATCAAATGGAAGTGATAGATGGAGGCATAGATGGAGTATTGAAATGTACAGGAGATAATGATGAAGTGGATGGTGTAGTAGGAACATCAATGGGAGTTCATCACTCAGGATCAATAGGAGGGAAGAAAGTTGAAAGGCATGTTTTTCTTGGTCTGTCTTCTATAATGACGGATACAGACTCTGCTTGAATCCTGGCAAAATCTTGTTCTGTTAGATTAATAATGTCTGGATCCACCATGGGAGAACTGTCAGATAACAAGGAAACTGGATCAATCTGAGATGTGGATGATGGTTCTGGAACACAAAGTGTTTTGTAAGTTCTAGGTCTCCATTCTGATAAGTTCCTAAAAAGGATAAAGTTCTGTCTTCTGTAGTATTTAATCTCTTCTAGAGATGTTTGTAAAACTAGAGAATGCCAGTTATTACAGATCTGGCCTTGTTCCATGAATCTGCCACACAAAGGGCATGGCAGTTCAAAGTCTACCAATAGAAAAGGTTCTGGCATATCTAGAAATCTAGGAAAACAAAAGGAGGGATGTAAATCAGGGGTGACCAGCTGGTGTTCCAGTCATATGGTCATATGCCATGAGTCAGTAGCATTGGTGGAACTCATTACAAGTGTCCATACATGTCCATTTTCCTAAAGGAAAAAGGTTACATATTCAAAGACTGTTCTAAAAAAGGCATATCCCTGAAACATGTTTTTGGGATTTTTCAGCATGGCTCCCATAGCAGATGCTACAAGTTGCAAGACTATGATAAGTCCTGTGAGCCACCAATTCTCACACATGATGGTAGAAGGCATAGTGAATTCTAATAATGTCCTTCTATGTCAAGGCAGGGCTCATAACCTATCGAAGCAGCAAAGCTACCTCAATGTGCACAGGAAGAAGAGGTATTGAAACCAAGTAGAAAACTTACTTGGTTGGTTTGAGAATTGAAGTGGCAATCAAGAGAGAATAAGAAGAAAGGATTTATTCTAAAGTGAAACTCAACAGAAGATATGAATATGATGTGTGTACTGGGCTGCTGAGCATAGCTCATTATCTAGCCCTTATATACTGTAGGAGATATGTTTGTACATATGTATAGTTAGAACAAAACTGGTAAGTACCAAAGAATGTTATAGAATGACATGAAATAAATGTTAAGGTATCAGTATATCTAACAAATAGCAATAAGAACTCTTATCTATGATGTCATAATAATAGATAGTGGAAATAGACCAGGTTCTGGAACAGATCACATGAAAGTCATGTGACATGGTCTAGAAGGATTACAATCAGAATAAGAATTATCTAATAAAAAATCATAAATCCCAACATACTGTCACATACCACTCCAACTCCAGTACTCCAGTACTCTCCAGTATAATCTCTGGTATGATCTCTGGTATGATCTCCTAGATATCCCTTATCTTGTCTCTTGTATTCTCAATTTGTATGATCTCCTTTAGTTATTCTCATTCTTAGTTCCTCTGAGCAGGTGTCTTGCTTAGTACAACAGCCTGACATCTGTCTCTGACTTGTCTCTGATATGTCTCAGGCATGTCCCTGACCTGTCTCCAACTTTGATATATCATTACTCATTTTGTTTCATCTTTGATAACCTGTCACATTCTATTACTAATCCATCCAAACTCCATAGTATAAATATGGTACTCCAACTTGTACATACTTTAGTTTGAATATTGAATTAGTCTCCTTCTCATGCTTTTGACCTTGAGCTCTGTGCTCATCTGACCTCTGACTCCAAGGATAATGAGTACAAGGGCATGACACATAAGTCCTGTGCCAAATGTCCTCACCCCCTCCATTCCACCCATTCTTTCCTCACCCTCCCATTGCAACTCCATTCCAGACATTGTCAGACTCATCCAAAGGACCCAGACTTGACAGGTTGGCCCATAGCTTGCAAAGTGGAGAACTGAAGGGTGTCTGGGCATTGCTGACAAATAAAGATGGGGTGTGGTTTCTCTAATGATGGGAGCAAACAGCTGAATGAATTGGAATACCTCTTTTGCAAGAGTGGCAATCTCATGATCCTATTAGCATCATATTTCTTTAGTATTCATCATTGATTATCACCCTTAACCTACCTTAGCCCATTGTCTGATAATGGTACAAGCTGTCAGGGCAGAAAGGGTGCATGTCACAGTATAGGAGTGGGAGAGAAGGCTGATGGCTTCAAGCCAGAAGGGAAAGAATTTCTTGAAGAGATATGTGACCTCATCCAACAACTCTGGAGTACACTCAGTGTGCTGCACATGATCCATCCAAAACTGACAGAAGTAAGCCAGGTATGGAGGAATCACTGTGGACACCCAAATCATTAGGTCAGGGATAGCATTATTGTGGAGTCAAGAGTCCTTAAGGTCACAGATGTTGAACTTGAGCATCTTCTGCATGCATTCCAGTGATGCCCGACCAAGCAAGAGTGAATGGCAAGGTAAGATATTGACATGGAAGAGTGAGCTGCAAGCACCATCCAACAAAAACTCATGGAACGAGGTATGAAGTGGGCAGATGGGTTTCTGTTCATTATGGGTTCCGTCAAGCAACGAGCCCATGGGTTTGATGATATCTCGAATGTTTGGATCATCATTGAAGAGGGCAGAAAGGGAAGTGAGAGATAACAGCTCCTTGAGCTCAAGCACGTAAGCCATTACTTCCCGAAACTTATGTTGAACATGATCCAAGGTGAACAGCTGACCTAATATGGTCTGGTATTGCTCATCTAGAGAGTGGACACCGACGTCGTTCTTCTTTTGTAAGAGTACCTTGAATCGTTCGGGAATGTTGAGTCCAATAGCACCATCTCCTTCAATAAACCTACATGCAGTGGATGCCCACTGGAAGAGATGCTGGGAGTGACGGACAAGTAGTCGGCACCACACCTGGTTCGGCCAGACAGATTCGAGGTCGGTGTATCGTTGCAGGGAGTGACGAACAAACCTCCCAATATCCTCGTCGACAATATCTTCAGCGATATCACCTAGTTGCTTAGAGATGACCTGGGGGTTAGACGCAAGCGCAGCAAGGATATCACTTTCGGGGCGAGCGGTAATAAGGAAGCGAAGGTTCGTCGGAAAATTGTTTTCTGCTATTTACTCAGAGAAAGTTTGTAGAAGGCTGCGGCGATTGGATTGGTCCCCGCTCTCGTCAAGAGCATCTACTACAATGATCAACGGTCCGATAGTATGGAGGTGCTTGCTTGGCTCAATGATGAGTCGTTTGACTTGCTCTAAGAGTGACACCGACATGCGAAGCGATCGATTGTTTTTCACGATCTGGTAGAGTTCGGCCTTGTATTGAGGATCCGTGATCAGATAGATCAAGGGCGATGGTGCTGAAAGAGTTTTGCGGATTGCGTCTCGTGACATCACTACGGAGGAAGCAGTACGAGGAACCTAGCCTCTGTTGCCCGTCGTACAGTCGAGCAATCGAGTGGGTAACCGCTGATTTGCCGGATCCGATGACACCAGTGAGCAGGCATACTCGCGGGCTATCCTCGTTCGGATTATTGAGAACGTCACAAATATCTTGTATGATAGTCTCGCGTGTCCCTGGCAAGCAGCCTTTCCTCTCTACGTATCTAGCGCCACACGCATAGGGTATGTCGTTCAGGTCAATGGATTCCGCTAAGTATGAGATGCATGAGAGCCTCATTGCTGTTTCAAAGAAGTAGAACCCGCCGATGGTCTGCACAACATTCATCATACGAAAGACGGTGATTCCACACCGCAATGTAATCCCGCCCGAGAAATCGGCTTTCAGGTCTCGGAGTTTGTCCTCGTAGCCCGCGACCTTAGTATCGACATCCGAAAACGTATACTTCGCAGCCCGGGTCCCTATGGATGGGGATTAATGATGGGTAACATAAAGCTAATGATGACTGACAAAAACTATTCTGTTTGGCATATTCCGCGATAAAGTACCCACACTCCGTCACTTGCTGGATCAGAAGTTTGATGGGTTCTCTATGAGCGTCGACTGCCTTCAAGGCCTCTGCATCCTCGACAAACGTAAAAACATTGCTCATCGTCCCTGCCAAGCGGACGACCCTGTCATCGCGATTTTGCTGGTTCACCAGCACCTGGATAGGAATAAGCCAAGAGATTAGCGCTTGTAAATATACCGAGCAACGGACAGACCTGGTTTGCTGCTGATATCACAGACCAAGCCAGAGAGGTATAAGGGTGAATCTATGTAATGTTAAGACAATGGGAACGAGGCGCTGAACTCTAGATACCTCTGCAATCCCAGACACGATCTTGTTAAACAGAGCCATCCTTTGCAATAGAACACCCCATGTATTCTCGAACGTCTGAAGCTTCGTCACGACATTCGTGCTCGTACTAACCACCGAATTCGCGAGGTCGACGAGTTGCGGCGTAGGGCTAAGTACGTTGACCATCTCTGCCGCCCTGTCGACAGCATCGGTCGCTTGAAGTTCATCTGCACTCATCTCCCCCCGCATCTCAGCAATTAATGCGAACTTGATCATAATCCCGGAAGATTTGATTTGCCCGTCAGGAGTATCCTTTGGAAGTGGCACTTCAGGTACTATGATCACAGAGATCGCGTCAGTAGAACAAATCACATGGTCTCTTCATACCACCATTCTTCATTCTCCGCAGTATCCCACCGATGGTATTGGCAAGCATCCCAACGAGCTTATCCTGTCCGACAAGCTGCTTCCGATGAACCTTTGCAAGGGGGACGGAACCATCGTTCCCGTCGCTAAATAAATTCGCAGGAGCCAACTTCAGTACATCTACGCACAAATAGAAGTTTTTGTCCCAAGAGGCATGGTTCTTTTTCTCTTTTGCCTGCTTCGTTGACCGCGGGGTATCGCCTATGGAAAATTGGACTTGATACTGCCTTGCCTCCCGGAATTTCCGCCGTGGCGGGGTGCGAAGCTCTATGTCTGAAAGCTTGTGAATCGGCCAGTACCATAAGGTCGAAGCTTGTAACCACACCATTGATAATGATTTTCTTCGTCTAGGACCACATTCAGCACACTATCCAGATTATGAAAGTCGATATACGTACACGCTTGTGCTCTGAACCATACTTTGAGCTGAGCTGGTGGTATCCATGGTGGTATAGTGAAGCTGGTGGATATACAATGAAGGACGATAGGCTGTAGCCGGAAGCTGTGGACCCCCGAAATAGAACAAACCAACATTGTCTGTGTGTTGTGGGCGCGGGCGCCAACAGGCTCATAGCGAGCCGAAGGCTGCACGGAGATCCCCGCACTAGAACCACAATCCAGAACTTAATCTAGTGAAAGGAGCGAACCGCCAACAGATAGGCTATGTAAACTTCTTAAGATGCTGTCAGGCGTTAAAAGCGAATGACGAGAAATGAAGTCCGCACGATAATGTGTACTGTCGTGTACTCGTGGCGTCAAGTACGCCTTGAGACTTGTAAGTTTCAGCAGCTGACAGGAAGTGTGCTCAAGAGTAATCCATAGGCACCATTGAAAAATCCGCTGAGGTGTCATGTATTCTGATCTGGATAAGTGGCAGTCAGTTATGAATGAATTCACTGGCGTTCCTGCAGCGAGGATAAATACCTCGATGCAACACTTTGAGAACGTGTCCGCGGGGTTGAAAAAAGATTCCCGACAGGTACCTGTTGTCTTGGCACTCAACCTTTTGGACTGTCGATGTGGTTCACACGATGCGTAACA
>JBBPUB010000272.1:7492-19499 GCA_038094415.1 Xerocomus alliaceus | reverse complement strand
TGCAGAACGTGACGACATTACCAGAATGAAGTATCGTTCAACCCAGTGAAAGAAGAAGGGTGGAGCATGCTGGGGAACGAGGAAGCTAAGAAGGAAAATGTAGCGGTGAACGTAAAGAATCGTAACAGTCATCGAGTTTGTATCCTCCTTGAGGAAGTCAGACATCGTGGTGAGAGTGCATCAAGAGAAAATACAATAAGTGCAGAATCTGTAAATAGTTTGCTCGCCTCTGTTACAAGTGCAGACCGGGGCTCATAACCTATTGTAGATTACGAGTGAGAGTAGTAGCGTAGCACATGCAAGTAGCTTAGGTAAACTACTCGTTATATCACTGTGGGAGAGATGAATAAGCGATGGTCTCAGAGACTAGAACACGCCGGATCAATCAGGTGAGAGATCGGGGATAATGTGCTCTCTTTTGTTCAATCTCCGCTACATATCTTATATACGATCTGTAGCTATTTCATATTCTGATTAAGAGTGCACGGTCGGCCGCTCGGCTTGCTATCACGTGCATCGCCGTAGGTCCAACAGTACTCACTCGTTATAGTTCGTCATACATCTAATATCCAGTCATGATTGTAAAATTGGATAACTTTCGAGGCAAGAAGTTCCTGCAAAGTCCATGCGCGGGTCATCGCACAGGAGATGTTACCGTGATCGCATGGACTGGAAAGTCACTTCCATTGCAAAGATTGGTGTACAGGAACTAGCAAGGAAACCTTACCGCACGACGGTTTCACTGCTCGGCAAAGTGGAGTTTAGGACTTCAGACATGATTCTACTCAACAAACCCCGAAAACTCGTCTTTGTACATCCCCGGCTCCGTGATCTTCCTGATTCTTTGGATGGGTCCACGTCGGAAAACGAACAGGAGGCTGAGTCTGATGTGGGCTCGAGTGACCAATTAGATATGGAGTCCAATGCTGATGCAGGCGACAACACCGATAACGCTTCGATTCCAGCTTCTCCGTTACATGCCGAACCTTCACCTCAAGCAAACTCTTATACACAGGCATTACGATTGCTCACTCGTCTCAGGCATCCATTCAGTGCACTTTTGCTGGAGCAGCAGTCAAGTGGCCAGTACAAGCGAGTTACTGTCGAATATGAAATCATCGTTCCGTGAGTTCCATACCAGACGAATCCAAAAGATATCCAGACAAAGTTTGCTGGAGATCATCTAATTTGGATAGTGTATATACCCCTGTTTATATCGCCTTTCATCTTCAATTGAATCTTATCATTCACCCATATCATGACCATCTATTTTGCTGCTTAGTAGCTCTGTACACCACTCCTATGCTTCCCGATTCCCCACCAAACGTATTGAGGCCTGTATGGAAACTGGCCGTGGCCAATGGCGGAAACACTGAGACAAGCAGGCACGAAAGAACTGGACCAAGCTCTGTTGGGGCGACGACAAGGTAGGAGGACAAGAACGACTACTGTATATCTACGAGGTGTCGCGTAGATATACTACGATGCACGTGACTGTACGCCAGTGGGCTTACACTATGATGTAAGAGATACTTACCATATCACTATTCCTCCATACGTATGTAGAGACACGACTGGTTTAATCGTGAAGTCCAACTGCTTAGCGTGTCCCAAGCCTTTTGATGTAGTCATTATAATCATGACTCAGGCAGTTCATCAAGTAAACCGTGTTCCCAACTTGATATGAGCACGAGCCTCAAGCACAGACGTCTGCACAAACTCGTATACTGTACATCAATCGAGTTGATTACAACCGAAAATAACTGTCATTGTAACAAGTACCTTCAAACCTTTAGTCTTACGCATTTAGACTATATTATAAGTGGCTTCAGCAGCTCGTGGTCTTCAACATCAAGCTCACCAATTTGGACGTTCACTATTGGACAAGTAGAGGTGGTACCCATGTCATATCGAGACCGTCTATAACTACAAAGAAAAAGCATAGGTAAGTCTTGCCGTAGATATTTACTCTTGATAATCATGCAAACTCAACCGTATAGTACAATAACTTCCTGTGGCAAGATCAGAGTACCTATATATACACGATGGTCAGAAGTCCGCGAATATCGGCATGGCATCGCACAACGACCAGGTCCTCTGTCATATGCTTCGTGGCAGTTTTCCCAAGACCATTGACGAACCCGTGTTGGAGTAATAACCCGAGGTAGAGCCGTGACCCGTACAACTGGCCCTGGCCGATGTGTTCCACACCACCATCTTGGTCGTCATCGACGTGTTCGAAATTCAGGATGCCAATTACGAGCTGATGAGACAGCCCGTTGAAGACCACGAGAGGAAGGTGATGCTGAATCCGGACCGGCATTCTCTCCAACATCAACGAGGCATGTGCGAGTCGTGGTACGATATCGCCGTGCCACTTAATAGGATCGACAATGTCGACCTCGGCAATCTTCACGATGAAGAGCTTCAGCCTCAGACCGGGCTGTTCTAGCCTAAAACCTTTGTCGCCAATGGGCGGGACGCACCAAGCCGAGTGGATATTGTCGATGTCCAGTGCGTTCCTCCCGTAGCAATGGGGCGAGGCTGGGATGAAATCGCTGTAGGGGGAGCATGGGCCTGCCCACGCAAAGATCTGCCACTCGTTACATCGCAACATCAGCGCCTCCATCAACCTGTGAAATGCCCATCGTCCTTCCCCATACGACACCGGGATACTGAGATCAAAGATCCCGAGCAAACAGTAAGCGATGTCCTCGACTTTGGTCGTATGCCGGGTAGAAGCCCACTTCATTTTCATGTACACATCGCGCGTCCCGGGAGTGAAGCTCAGCAGCTGGCTCTCTGGGATGCCAGTCACTTGAGAGAGCGCTTTGAGAATATTGGGATCGTCTTTGTCGCTCTCTGCGCTCACATCCCCCAGAGGTGCCCAATCACGTCCGTAAAACTTGATGACCTCTGGAGCGAGGAGTTCCTGCAACGTCCACCCTCGTGTGAACCATGGTTCCCGGGGAAAATCGGATAGAGACGAGGAGTTGGCCAAGTATGCGACGCAGATACGAGCGTGGCGGTACCACCGAAACATGGAACGAATGGCTTCTTCAAGCTCAGCACTGCTGGTTTTATCTATACAGCAAGTGTCCGACCACGCGAGCCGATATCCAGACTCGGATGCCTTATCCAAAAATTTCAACAATTTCTGGTATCCCAAGGAGTTGACCAGGCGTCGTTCGTGATCGGGGGACGTCATATCCTGAAACGTAGGCTCTTCCACAAGCCACCGATGAGAGAATATGCTGTAGTGTAGCTTGTCGATGATCAGGTTTCGGATCGCGTCTCTCCTCTGTGGATCCACCATGTTTCTAGTCCCACTCAAAGGGTCCTGTATACGCCACGGCTCCCTCTGGAGAAGCGCAAAACTTGCATCGATGTCTGTTTCTGTGATAGACTCTATGTCAACTCTGTACAATTGCTTGAGCTGGTCACGGCTAATGACCCGTCTGTCAGGCACATAGACAAAGTGAGTGGGAACCTCGTTGTAGACATATTCACCATAGATATCCATGACGTCTGGAATGCAAGGCCGCGGAACAGTTGTACTGAGGCTGTCGATGAACCCAGAACTCCGAGTTGGTGATGCGAGTGCGGGTAGGGATATCGATATTCCACCCGTAATGTCTTGACAAGGGTGTGCAGACACTTCATTCGGTATAGAAGTTGGTTCACGTGAGTTAGAAACAGAGATCCGGAACGAAAGGGAGAAGGAACCTTGTCCTTGTAGCGGGAGATCGTTTAATTGAGACGTAAGAGGGCAATTGATCACTATTAAACCAAATTAAATTAACTTTCTCTACGGATCTGTCGTGCGTAGACCTCACTTACCTTCACTGTTTTGTAACAGCAGCTCGTCCACACGCCCTTGAAAGATTCCGATACGCATGTCGGTGCGCATAAGACGCTTTGCATATACGTGAAACGATATAATGGAGGCATCGTTTGCATCACTGAAAATCGTGCAGCGTGAGTACTCTGGATGCATCGATAGCAACATTGTACAGACAAGGACAGCGTCTCACGAGCATTACTGAACATTGTACCATGGGTATCCTTCATGGCTACGTCCTGCACTACCCCGTTGACAAAGCATTCGATATATATGGCTGGCCTTCTCTTCCAAAACAGTTTGTATACCCCATTGGAGATGTTCTGTACTCTGAAATCTGTCACATACGAGTCAAAACCTGAGTACTGACGTTCTCGATCACGGTTTTCTTACCTGTGAGTCGGATACGAAATCCCGACGACAGAAACGCCGATGCTAGGCAAGGTAAATTCGGCCTAACAAAATGTCCGTGACGCCGATAATTGAGACTCAGCCCACGACGGATCACCTTAACGCTTACTCTGTAGTCGTTGGAAAAAACATGGTAACGACGGAAACTGGCAAAAGCGTGTAAGACGCCAAGCCCTAAGCAAGATCAAAGTGCCACGAGGAAGAAGTGGCTATGACCGTCTGCATCGGCTGATGCCTGGTCAGTAGTCCTGATAAATGATGTGAACCTTCACATTCACAGATCCACAACTAATGACATGTACAGTATGTACTCTGATCAATCGCCTGCAGTGCGTACAGTTTACGCATAGAGTTATCCACCCAGTAATAGTTGCCAAACGAGTTTACACCGCTTGCAGTCCCACCGCAGTCTGAGTTGACAAAGCAGACACCATATCTGGATGTTTTTGCTGTTGTTCTTGCGCGTCTTGTATATCTTCGGACTGAAACATCGTATCCAATGTAACTGGACCTTCAGCAAACGATATCCGAGCCATCGAAGTCAGCTTCATAGATGTCGTTTTCTCCCAACCCAATCCTCTTGATACACGGTAGACGATCAGCACAGGACTGATTACCTGTGAATCTATGTCAGGGCTCCGTGCACTCAAGGTACCAGGTGGAAATAGTAGCTCTACCTGGACATGACACATCGTTGCAGCCATAAAGTATTGCCCGGGGTTGTTCAACACATATACGACGATGAACACGACCAACCACGTCGCATACAGAGCTGCTGACTCTATGAGCATCGCTACAATACTCGTGTATGGAGAAGCTTGCTCGTACCCTGTACGACAGTCAGTTGTTAACTCAGGATTATGGTGCAAAGTACCAAGCGTTTTTCTCATCCACCGCCTGAATAGGAGCAGTCGGATCGAGATGAGTGCAGTGACAAAGACGCTCAAAGCCATAGACAGGACGACGGTTGGAATAGTGGCCTTCATCGCAAGTTTTGAATACAGTGTTTGATTCGCACTGGCCAAAATCAACGCAAAGCAAGAAGAGGCTTGAAATTGAAAGAATCAGGCATTACAAGTGCAAAGACATGAGGAGACCAACCAATCATGCCAATATAAAGAAGAGATGCAAAAACGACAACCATGCTACCCAAGAAAAAGGGAGCCCCATAGTAAAAAACGGCAAGTCGCCACAACTAGTCGAATCCAGTACTTGAGAGATGGAAATTGAGTTGTAGTGTCATACTTACCACGAGGCCATCTGCAAACCACATCGTCAGACAGTAAGTCCATTCCGCAAGCGACGGAACTGGCTGGTTCCATTCGTTATCCATCTGAATGATGAACCCTCCTGGGTAATTCGTCTCCCAGGAAAATGCATAGATATCGTAGTATGCATTTGCTATAGTGGATATGCTTGATAAGATCCACATAATGGTGATCCAACCAGCGAGAAGGATGGTCTTCCTCGGAGCGTCGCCTGGCGAACGAAAGTTGCGCACAAGGCCATACATACAAATCACATACAGAGAGGTCATAATCCCCCATGATATACCAGCTATAAATGTTGTTGACGCAAGGCTGAGGCTAGCAGCCAGAAGACTGGACGTAACTTGGGAAGACGACATCCTAACAGCAGAAGATTACCTGTCAATGATTCGGGTGATGAAACTTGAAAAGGTTTCTGACGTTACGGTCTGTGGATGCCAGTGAGTCCTCTTTTATCTGTCCACCCAGGGTTCCAGTAGAATGGCGTATCAACGTCCAGATTTGCTGGCGCTCAAGTAATGGGCTATTTTTGTAGTCACGCCGGCATGATTCACCGTCCGATGGGCACTGCAATTGTCATCAGATCGAAAGCCACTCCCGAAGGAAAAGTATTGAGCAGAAGATAACTGGGAAGTTGACCTGGCTCATGGTGTAGGAGCTGTGAACATGGTAGACACTTTTGGAGGTCGCTCTGAGTGCGAACGAGGAGATGATGTTTGTATCGTAGATAAGCCACAGTACATCATGGAGAGTTACGTCTAGGAGTAGCCCACTAAAGTATCAAGTATCATTAACCCCGAAAACAAACGTGCGGTCCCCAAATTTCAGCACACTCACGTGATCCACCGCAACGGCAAGCGGGGCGACCGAACGACCGAACGATAGATAACGAGGATCGACTTGAACGACGACGAGTATGGCGTCGTCGTCACCATTTGCCGCGTCAGTTCTCCGGGAAATCGTACTACTCGTCGTCGAGGATGTAGGGTGAGGTGAGTGTGTACGAAAACCCTACCGCAACGACTGACTCACACAGGTCTCGCGGCGTTGCCCTGCAGAGTTCCCGACGACGCGAAGGTCTCCTTTGCCGAGGTGCAGTGTGACGGTGCTTCCGAGTCCTGGCCGGTCGAAGCGAGCGCAAGGCAGGCAGGATCGATCGACGTGTCATGTCTTCCGTCACGGTGTCAACGAGACGAGGCTGCCCTTCCTCGCCCCGTGCAACCCGTGCCCCTTTACCAATATCGGCGTGCCGGACCTTGTCAATCACGTTCGGCGACTTGACGTACCGCCGAAATCTTACCACCGCGACACGATGTCCCAACCACGTGAAGGCCCTCTTTCCTCGGAGCACGACAACGTTTTCGAGTCTTGGAGTCTTGGACAGTTGACGAGCGGGACAACAGGCAAGGGCAACGACACCTGCATGTCCGATCTCCGTACGCTGTTCAGCTCACCGTGACTCCTCTTCTAGCACCCACGACCAGCGTAAACGAGGCACGTGTTCTTTCCGAGGAGGTCTCGGAAAAGAACGTGCTGAAGCCCTCGTTGTCCACGTGACATAAGTACCTGCACGAAGCTCGACAAGGTTGCAACTTCCCAACTTCTCCATGGTCATGCACTTCATCCCATTGGATAGATTGTTTGAAAGACACTCCGAGTATATGTTCTTCCTCGCCATAGCTACCTGTGGGAGCTGGATTTCATTGACCACAGCACTCAAGGATTCGCGACCTCGGAATGCAACTCGAGCAACGATGACGAAAGCCTTGTTTAGACGATCGCAATCAGAGAGGTATCCTCATGTCTCAAACTTGACCTTCGTGAAAACAAGTTGACTACATATCGTGACACCTAGCACGACTCGTAGAGGCCAAGGGATCAAACATTCTGTTCATCAATATCTGCTGCAGCAACACGTGGTGCATACCAAGCGCACTTTGGCATCTGGACTATTACAAAACACTCAAACGGGAGGCACAGGATGATGCAACAGGAAATCGAAAGGTTGTTTCCAGGAGTCCACCAATGAACGACGAAGGTGACTTGCCGGTCATGGTGCGAACGGTGGTAAGAGGGGACACTCCCCTGATCACGAACTCTTATGAGCGATGGCAATATACCACAGATTCTCTTTGGCGGTTTGCAGCGGCAGCATGCTAAGACATGTTCATCTTAACGGCCAACGGAAGACACGCCCAAGTGATGTCCCTCTCCTCAGAGATTGCTATAGTGTTAACCTGCAACGCGATTCGAAGCAATTCTTCCCTACGGAATTACTATGTATCCATGTGTCCAAGTCTTGTACGCTTGGATTGACTTCGCCTCCTTTTATTCTAGAAGTCGTCGTAGAAGTCATCGGTGGTCATGAATCACTTTTCGCGAACGCTGGGTCTCAACTGTAGGGGACCCGATCAGTGATGATTTTCCACAGGCGGCTGACGCGCAACAAGGGATCGAATGTCAGCCTCTCTTGCGCTTTTAAGACGACTCATCTTCCGAACTTCTTGATCTTCACAAGGCAACGTCGGCATCGTTTCGAGGTCGCATGCGAATGTCGACTGACAATACATTTAGCAAGCCTGCTACCCCCCGCCGTACCACGCCTATGCAAGCGCTATCAGGTCTTTTCAGAACACCGACACATCTCCGCACACCTACGACAGTCAGCCGCCGTAACAAGCGCTCCCGCGTCCGGACGCCGTCATTGTCGTCCTCCACGCCATCAACGCCCAGTACTCCGTTATTGCCGGCCATCGTTCTTCAGACTTACTCGGTCTCCACTGACAGCATCGTCCTCACAGCACTACCCTCTATACCATTTTGCTGCCACGAGGATCTCTTGACGATGTCCCGTTCACAGCTCGAGGCTGTTGTGCGAGCGCTCAACGCACAGCTCCCTCGTCGGATGCAGATTGCCCCGGAGGACGATTTTTGGCAGAAGGATGACCAAAGCCTTACTGGAGAATGCGATAGCGATGACGACGGATTATCAAGAATGAGCGAAACAGAGATGAAGAGGTGTGTTGAGGAACTGGTCGGGATCCGGGCCGTTGTGGGCAAGAACCGTATCTCCAGGTCAGGTTTGGGCTTGGGCACCCGCACCGGAGTTCCGCCTGCACCCAAGGCAGTGCGAACAAGGGATGCGGCGTGGAGGCCGTGTGAGAAGACCCCTTGGGAGATGGACATGGATGTCGCTGAAGACCAGTCCGACGACTTGAGCATCACGATCGAGGACGTCCTCATGGGATCCAGTCCTCTTGCGAGTCGAACCAAGTCTGGCTTGCACATGCGTGGACGAAACAACTCTCTCCCTCGCCTGGCCATTTTACAAGAGGAGTATGAAGGAAGTGAATCCAGAGAGGATGACTCAGAGGACGACGGAACACGTCCTTCCAAGAGGCAGCGTCGGGTGTCGTTGGGAAGTGTTACTCGGGACTTTGAGGGAGGGTCCCAGATTGCCCAAGACATCAGGGAATCCAGGCTTATAGAAAATATGGATCTCTCTGGGTCTCCTTTACTAGCCAGAGACGAAGAGGCGTCGTCGAAGAACCTCACCAAATGCGATGAAGGAGTAGCCACGACGACGGCAAACCCAGACTGCGCTGTGAAGACGGAAGAGGAAGGGACGCAAGTTCCCCCGCAACGTAGGAGGAGCGCCCGCATCAAAGAAATTGCTCTGAAACGGACATCTTCAGCCGATACGGGAAAGAAGACCGCTTCGAATGCAGGGAGCCTGAAATTGTTCATTCCAGGCTCCAAGATATTTTCTTCCCGACACTCATCAAGGAACGCCTCGATATCGTTGGCAGGATCTGATACTGAGAAGGATTCGGGCATACCACGAGAACTCACGATTCGCCTACCATTTACATCCACACCTCCCCACCAGAAACCCGATTCGTCACTTTGGTCTGCACCCCGCGTTCTTCGTTCCCACTCTCAGCGACTCCTGTCAACGAAGATGAAGTCCTCGTTGGGACGATCCCAATCAGAGAGGTATCCTCGTCCTTCGGACTTGGCCTTTGTGACAATAAACCGACCACGATACCGTTTCACGCAGCGCAAATCGAAAGGAACCAAGGTCCCACAAGGGGATCAAGCATTACGCTTGTCAATGTTGGCCTCGCTGGAGCACGCCGCATGTCAACCACAACAAGACATCCAAGTTGGCACAGAGCACCCAAACGAGGGACGCGAGTACGAGAAAGAGAACGATGACCCAAAGGTCGTGATCAAGAATTCCGTGATGGGCAACCTTCATACTCTTCCATCTACGCTTTGCAGCTTCCTCGCACCACGTTCCAGAGCGCCTTCTACGAGTACAGACGCATCCGCAGGGGGCGATTGTGGCAACTCGCCGGTGATAGTGAGAGAGGGGGTTGCACCGACAGCGATCACAGACCCCCCGGTGAGCGATGGCACCACAGAACGTGTTTGGGAAGCTCTGGAAAGAATGGCCGTGGACTCTGTATGAGATGGATTTGCGTAGTCACTTCGTGAACAAGTTTTTGTCCGTTCAACCTTTTCCTTTTGAAAGTGATTTGTACTATCTCATTCTCTGGCAATTTATGGACATCAGCATTTAACATCAAGAATACTCGTAGGACAATTTTCATGAGGGTGCAAAAAGTGGCCATGTCATACATTCGTTCGGATCAATAAAGCAACGGGATGAAGAAATGACCTAGGAACTGTGAACTGTGATGAAATGAACAAGCCCACTGCGGACAGGTTGCTCTAGGACACGTAGTCTGCGAGTAAACCGAGGTCACTATTAAACCGTAGTCAGCTATCTGAGCCAAAGGGTAGTTGCGCATCAACAAACTGCCAAGGGAAAACCCCACAGTGGGTCATGAACACTTAGGCACATTCACGACAGCGCGGGCACCACGTTTAGCAAGTTCATCCGCGATGGTATTGTATCCTCTTTCGATGTACCAGAACATGACCTTGCAATCATGCACTCGTTCTCGTTCGACCACCTCTGCATCCAACTTGAGGAACAAGTCAAGATTTGAGGGTCGTTGACCGTTTGACTTGCGCATGCCATTAGCCTGTGTGTGAAGAGAAATGAAGTGAACATGACAGAGACGATCGTTTTAATAACCTTCCAGGTGGGCAGCCACTCAGTCATCCCTTTGACGACATATTCAGAGTCTGTGGTGACGATAATCTCTGGCACATTCGATCCCTCGCGCCGCGTTCTCGAGTTATGCGCAAAGAAACCACCGTCGTGATCACCGATCTTCTTCAGACCCTCCAGCGCCGCAAGGAGTTCGGCTCGTTGACTTGTTCGTTTGCCTCCTGGATCAAGGCTGTCGTCTACTGGAACGGAAAACTGGTAGCCTTTGTCGCCCTCTGATCCGAATGCAATCCCAATTCCCGCCACAGCGCCGAACGTCCCATTGTTTGTGCAGGCCCCATCCGTGAAGACGATGCGGTAGTGATGACAGAGTCGTATTTCATGTTGGTGCTGATGGCATCTGGCAAAGAAGCGGCCGCGACAGATGGCATTGCATGTCATGATGAGCTGTGCGGTGTCGAATCGCGAAGCAAGGCAGCAGCATAGAGGTTCAAAGAGTCTATCAGTGTTTTTGCACTGGCAGGCCATCAGACTTGCAGCTCGGGCTCGAGCACTAAGACTGAAAGACGCAGACGAGGGTAAAGAAGGAACAGGAATAACATGGCGAATCCTCGTCCCATTATGAGATGCTAGTCGATACACAAAGATTTATCAAGGAAGTTCAGACACGCGCACTACTCGAGAGCATTAGTTGCTATACGATAAAATAAGGTACAAACGAAGCAGAAATGGAGCTGACAAAATTTATCGTGACATAGAAGACTTCTCAGTGAGACCTACTAGACATTCTCAGCACTTCGCTGCAAAGAAAACATCAAGTCGTAACCAGACTGCAGCATCGAAATTGATGTTATCAACGTACCATCGCAGCTAAAACTCAATCCCACACGTGCAGCACGCCTGGCTAATTCATCAGCAATAGTGTTGAATCTTCTCTCGATTCTCCAGAATTCGACCCTGCAGCCATATCGATATTGACAAGCCTCTATTGCTGCTCCCAAGTCGAGGAAGAGATCAAGGTTGGAAGGTCGTTCACCGTTTGCCTTCTTAAGACCGTTTTCCTTGGCAACGAAGGAAGGTAATGCAAGTCAGGATCAATGTCTGGGACATCAGTTGATACCGGTACGCACCCTCCACCTGGGCAACCACTCTGTCATCCCCTTAACGACATATTCAGAGTCTGTGGTGATGATGATCTCTGGGTGCTCTGGATCGAGATAATCGACCCCATATCTTTCCATTCTTTCCAAAAGGAACTCTTCGTCGTGCTTACAAATCTTCCTCAGACCTTGAATCGCAGCAAGAAGCTCGGCACGTTGGTTCGTCCGCCTCTCCCTGGAGTCGAGCCTATCGTCCACAGGAATAGAAAACTGGTAGCGCTCTCCGGTTTCTGGTTCTCCCTCG
>JBBPUB010000271.1:0-19501 GCA_038094415.1 Xerocomus alliaceus | reverse complement strand
AGTATATAAACCCCAAGGACGACGCTGGGTAGATCCCCAGTCTAGTCTCTTGGTCTTCTCCAGAACTCGACTACTAAGCCACTTCGCCACCTCAAACTCTTTCCTCAACAGAACGAGTTAGTAGTCTCTATTCCTTTTTAGCTGATAGTTGTAGTAGAGCCGGTTCAAGTTCCCTGCGGGTTCTGCCGTTTCATTAGACTAGACTCTTATCTTTTCTAGTGACCCCCTCTACTACAGGACTAGTGCTAACAAGTGCTAGTGTCTTTCCCCCAGTTCCACCACTCCCTTCGTCCCTTCATCGTCGGTCACCAACAGGCAGAGCCGAGAGTAGGGCAAGAACAGGCCACACAGGTCCCGGATGGTGGGAACAGATCCGTCTCGCCGGCAACCGCCTTCTTAAGAGAGTTAGAAGGTTCTTTACCCGGATTCCCCCATCGGGACTCGATCATGAGAGATACGATCAATGGAGACTTGAGATCAGAGAACGGCTGCGAAGAGAGTACATCGCCAGCCACAGACGTGAAGGAAGAGGACATAGTCGTCCCCCTTATAGTATCAACCTCTACGAAAGAAGAGAGAGAAGAAGACAGCCCCGACCTTCTCCTTCCTCCTACCCCCGACCCGAACGACTGCAGCCCGGGTCCGAGTATTATAGACGTTGCCAATCGGTTACCACTGCGTCGGCTGCCCTCAGAAGAAGAGAGGGGATTTTACGCTTTAGCTTCGACGGTACAGGCCGATTTCTATAGTCGGACCTTCAACCTTCCAAAAAGAAGAAGATCGGAAGGCTGGTCGGAGTACGAATTTGAAGAAGCACCTGCAGCACCGCCACCGCCTAAGAAAAGGCAACGCCAGCAATACCAGCAGGAGATAAAGAGGGGAATAGAAAGAGGAAGTAGGATAGGATTACGAAACATCCCACCTCACTCTTACAAATACTGAATGCAATTGATTGTCATTCTTCTTTCATTCAGTTTGATCTTTTACATCATCACGATCTACTTCATTAGGTGGATTGCCAAGTACTCAACAGATTCACAAGTCCCCATCCTCTTCGTAGGAAACCGAAGCAGGACTTTCAGAACACCTTTCTCCACCTTTATCGGAGTAGTCCCCGCTACCAACGCAACGTCAGACGGTTGGATCTTTGGAGAAGGACTCCAACAACGCCCCCACAACTGCCAACACTACTAGATGATTTCAACGTTTGAACTCATCCTAGCCACATTCATCGGAATCTTCATAATCTGCACCCTCGTACTTTGCTGGATCATAAAACTCGTAGTTGAAAGAAACGCACCAATACTCGCAGTAATCCATACCTATAGAACTGAAGAAAATCCTTACAGAATAAGCTTCGGCATAGTAAGCCCGACTAAAGCCTCCGGAGACAACTGGAGATACCGCGGAGGTTGGTTTAACGAAAACGATTGGCACATACCCGAATTAGTAAGATCAGATCAGGACGACGACAACGCCACTATTGCCGCCTTTGATTAAATCATCATGGCATTACCCGAGCACCTCGCTCAAGCGCTTGATACACTAGCCGGATCATCAAAGAATGAATTGTCCCAACTGGGAATTCATCTCAAAGAATATCTAGACGTGCATAGCCGGGCTATGGAACAAATATTACGAGAAAATAGAAAACTACGAGAAGATATCAAAGAGATGGAAGAACAGGTGAAGGCTGGTCCTTCCTCTAGTGGAAGAGGTGCCAGAATCACCAAAATTGTCGCAGATCCAGGAGAATACGACGGAACCAGAGGAAGAAAGTTCGAAGAATGGTGGACTAAGGCACAAGTATGGCGCCAAGAGAATCTCGGAGTTCTCAAAGGAGAAGCCGGAGTTAAAGCCATATTATCCCGAATGACGAAAGGAGATGCAGGAGCATTTGCACGTGCCCATCTGAATAAAATCCTAAAAGGGGATGAAACAGATTGGCCTGAATTCAAGAAGCTCATTGAGCTTCATTTCCGCTTAACCAATGAGAAAGAATGGGCTAGACGACAGATCAAGAATCTGAAACAAACTGACAAGATGACAGTAGCCCAATACCTTGTCAAATTGGAAAATTATCTCGCATCAGCCGAGTATGATGGAGATCATATCTTGCAGATCATGAAACGGAACATGAATCAAGATATGGTCAAATATCTTTTCTTACGAGATGGACGATACAAGGAGTGCGCCACATTCATGGCCAAAGTAAAAGAGTATGGAGAACGGCAGGAACTATTAGGATTCATTAGACGAGGAACTGCCAATCGAATCTCCAGACCAGCAAAAGATCCAAACGCTATGGATGTAGATGCCATCCAAAAGGGGTCTCGACCACTAAAATGCTTTAACTGCCAAGGACCTCACGTAGCATCGAAATGCCCTAAACCCAAAAAGGCATGTGAAAAATGCAAATTCCTTGGAGGAGGGCACGCTAAATGGTGTGCCACTGGAAGACCCTCACGCAACATCCGAGAAATGAACTCGGAAGAGGAAACAAATGAGCCAAGATCTCAAAAAGGAAAAGAAAGAGATTGGAGCAAGTCTATAGCAGGCATGGACTTTGATGAAGCACGCGCCTGGTTCAAAGATTACGAAACAATTTCCAAAAAGGGAAAAGAGTAGGGCAACCTCCTAAGTCTGGGAAGGAAGGAAGCCGAAATCGATACGCTATTCTGGAAATAGAAGAAACTTTATCTTTGCTGTCATGTGGGTCTCATCTAGATGATGAGCTTGGCCGGGACGTGACACCGGTGCTTGATTCACATATAACCAAGAAAGAAAAAGTTTTCCTAGAAGTAGTGGAGATACGAAGTATGGAAACTTCTACTCCCACCCTTGAACAGAAACGACATGACGTCCGAACCATGTATCCTGGATTATCCAAAGAAGACCTGGATGAACTATTACCCGAATCAAAGGAAACTGAGTTTCATTTCTTAAGAACTTTAAACCCCTAGAAGGATATAGTTCTACCGATAAAGATTACGCCGAAACTAAATATACCTTTTACAAAAACATCCGCCCTCCTAGACTCTGGAGCAAACGCGATCTTCATAGATCAAAGTTTTGCACAGCGTCTGCATTTACCCTTAACCCCTTTACGACACCCGATAGCGGTGTATAACACCGATGGTACCTTGAATGCTGCTGGAAAGATAACGCATAATTGTCAGCTTGTTATGGAATATGAAGGTCATCGTGAGAAATTGACAGCCGAGGTCACTGATTTAGGAAAGTTCGAGTTTATTCTGGGATATGAATGGTTACAGCGCCACAACCCAGATATAGACTGGACAACTGGATCGGTTAGATTGACGAGATGTCCCCAGCATTGTCGAAATCTCCAACAAGGTGATTCCAACCCGAGCAAGTTTTTACAGATGCTTCGAAAAGAACAGCTAGATCAAAGCTACAATGTGTATCATTGGATAAACTCCTTAGAAAGGAGTGCAGACTCGCAGAAACTACTCGAAAGAGTTCAGCCGAAAGAGATTCCCCCTGAACAATTAGTCCCAAAAGAATACCACGATTATCTTACGGTATTTTCCAAAAAGGATTCCGAGAGAATGCCCTTACGAAAACCGTGGGATCATGCAATTGAATTGCAAGAAGACTTTAAACCCCGAAAAGGAAGAATCATCCCTCTATCTATAGACGAACAAGATGAAGTAACTGCGTTCCTAGATGAACAAATCCAAAAGGGATATATTCGTCCTTCCAAATCTCCTCAAACATCCCCAGTATTTTTCGTTCCAAAGAAAGACGGAGGGAAATGAATGGTACAGGATTACCGATATCTCAACGAACATACCATCAAGAATAATTATCCACTTCCGTTGATTTCTCAACTTGTTGACAAGTTGAAAGACGCCAAATTGTTTACCAAAATGGATCTCAGATGGGGATACAATAACGTATGCATCAAAGAAGGAGATGAATGGAAAGCTGCTTTCGTATGCTTCAGAGGAGCATATGAACCTCTTGTAATGTATTTCGGACTATGCAATTCACCCACCACCTTCCAAGCAATGATGAATGAAATCTTCACTGATATGGAAGATGTGGTAGTGGTATACATTGACGACTTATTAATATTCACGAAAACAGAAGACCAAGTAGAACACGATTGAATCGTGCGAGAAGTACTACGACGATTAAAGGAGAACGACCTCTTTGTAAAAGCCCCCAAATGCCGCTTTCGTGTCACTGAAGTAGACTTTCTTGGCATGATCGTGGGAAAGAACGGCATTTCTATGGATCCAAAGAAGGTAGAAGCCATAACGCAATGGCCTATTCCGACCAACGTCAAAGGAGTAAGAAGCTTTTTAGGATTAGCAAACTTTTATCACCGCTTCATCTCCGACTTCTCAAAAGTTGCAAGACCCCTGAATAACCTTTTGAAAAAGGAAATCACGTTTGAATGGGGTCCAGAACAACAGAAAGCATTTGAAATGCTTAAAAATTCATTCGTAACAGCCCCAATCTTAGCCTATCCCGATATAGATTGTGAATTTCGTCTAGAAGCAGACGCCTCGGATTATGCCACAGGAGCAGTGCTCTCAATAAAGAAAGATGACAAATGGCATCCAGTTGCCTACGCTTCACACAGCATGCAACCTGCAGAACGAAATTATCCCATTTCGGACAAAGAGATGCTCTCAGTCATAAGATCCCTAGAAGAATGGAGACATTATCTCGAAGGAGCTAAATTTCCAGTGGAAGTTTGGAATGATCACCAAAATCTTCAATGGTATCAGACGAGACAAGATCTTAACCGAAGACAAGCCAGATGGGCACAATATCTATCTAGGTTCAATCTCAAATGGATTCATAAGCCTGGAGCTACTATGGGAAAAGCCGATGCCCTCTCTAGACGAGAAGATCATGCTGTCGGCATAGATCAAGATAATAAGGGAATATTAGTAATACCGCCGGAGCAGATTGGATCCATGGAGCAAGACACTCCAATTCTCATCTCCGATGAAGGCGAACGACTCAATAAATCTATATTCAATGAGCTTTGCAAGCTTACGGAGAAAGATACCATATATCTTGGTAGAAAACACTTTTTACTAGAAGGAGAAGATGGCTTGTTGCATGATCTGCAAGGCCACATATACGTACCAGACTCTGCCTTGATTAAGATGGACATTCTCAGACTGTATCACGATTCCCCGATAGCCGGTCACCCCGGATATGAGAAGACTTTGGAATTGATTTCCAGATTCTATTGGTGGCCTGGAATATCCACGTTCGTAAGAGAATACGTCACTCACTGCGAACGGTGTCAACGTTTCAAAGGAACCAACAAAGCCCCTAGTGGGTTATTACAATCCTTACCTATTCCGGAGAGACCTTGGAATCATATTTCCGCTGATTTCATTACCGATCTCCCAAGATCAAGATCATTCGATTCCATTCTCACAGTCGTAGATCGATTTTCCAAAGAAGTTGAACTTATCCCATGCACCAAGCAGTGTAGTGCCCTGGAAATGGCATGATTGTTCTTGAATTACGTATGGAAGCATCACGGACTTCCATCTTCTATTGTTTCAGATCGAGGACCTCAATTTGCTGCGCAAGTAATGAAAGAGGTCAATAAAGCATTATCTATTGAAACAAAACTAAGCACCGCATTTCATCCTCAGACGGATGGACAATCTGAGATTGTTAATAAAGAAGTTCAGAAGTTTTTGAGAATCTTTTGTTTAGAAAAACAAGATCAATGGGCAGATTGGCTTGCCGTCGCCCAGTTTTCCATTAATTCTAAGCAACACGCCTCTACCAAGAAGACCCCCTTTGAAGTCACGCATTCATACCATCCTAGAATGGGTATAGAACCGCTTAAGACGGATAAAGCTCCCGCTGCAGTAAGATTTGCTGATGAGATGGCCGCCACATTTGATCAAGTAAAGCAGAATATGAAAGCGGCACAGGCACATCAGAAGAAGTATGCAGATCAATCTCGCAGTAACTCCCCTGAGTATCGCGTGGGCCAACAAGTTTGGTTATCCACAGAAAACCTTAAACTCACCCGCGCTTCTAAGAAGCTTTCTGAACGATGGCTTGGTCCATTTACTATCATAAAGATGATGGGAACTAACGCAGTAGAACTCAAACTTCCTCGATCCATGAGGATCCATCCTGTTGTCAACATCTCTCAAATTAAACCTTATAAGGAACGACTAGAAGGTCAGCCGGTTGAATGGCCTGGTCCTGTAAAGGTTACCGAGGATCGAGATAATGAATGGGAAGTTGATTTCATCATGGATAGCAGATATCGGCAGCGCCGACTGGAATATCTGGTGCATTGGAAAGGATATGACGAAACTGATAGAACTTGGGAACCGCGTTCCAACCTCACTAATGCCAAAGAGGCTATCTCCGATTTCTATAAACAACATCCATCGGCTCCACGAGCCCTTACCATTGAACCCGATCAGTTTCTTTTCCTTTTTCAGAAACGTCCTGAAAATGTTACCACCGTAGCAACTCATCGTCTCCCATTCGATCATTTGGACAATGATCTTTAGCGGGGGGTAGTGTGACGATCCTTGCCGTCTCGTATACGGTCTCTGGTAGACTCTTCATCGCAACGGACTTAGCGTATACTTTTTGCTTGATCTTATCTTATCTTATCTTTTCATGACTAATCTGATCATGCTTATCTTCTGCTCTTCTTCCTGATCAGATCTATCTCCATTTGGCTATTCTTTGACATGGTCATTACCGTGTTCCGTCTAGACTTCTAACGCGTGTAGCCAACGCCCTTTTAATCACCGCGTGATTCTTTTCATTTCCGTGCTGTGCATGGCTATGGCACAGCCCAGTTCATTACCGCTGCTGCGGCTTCTCTTCCATTTGATCTGCCACCCACAGTATCAAACGTGTTATTCATTTCCGTTACCCTCAGCCCTAGAGGCTGTGGTACGCCTTTATCGCTATTGGATAGCTACAACACAGACTCTTACCTTAGTTGCATCCCTACTGCGTAGGCATAGCATTCTACCTAATCAGGTATTAGGGTTAGACAAACATGTACAAATAGTATAGTAGTATATAAACCCCAAGGACGACACTGGGTAGATCCCCAGTCTAGTCTCTTGGTCTTCTCCAGAACTTGACTACTAAGCCACTTCGCCACCTCAAACTCTTTCCTCAACAGAACGAGTTAGTAGTCTCTATTCCTTTTTAGCTGATAGTTGTAGTAGAGCCAGTTCAAGTTCCCTGCGGGTTCTGCCGTTTCAAATATGGTACTCCAACTTGTATATACTTCAGTTTGAATATCAAATTAGTCTCCTTCTCATGCTTTCAACCTTAAGCTCTGCACTCATCTGACCTCTGATTCTGAGAATAATGAGTACAAGGGCACAACACATAAGTCCTGTGTCAAACATCCTCACCCCCTCCATTCCACCCATTCTTTTCTTACCCTTCCATTGCAACTCCATTTCAGACATTGTTGGACTTGTTTGGAGGACCCAGACTTGACAGTATATTCAAACTCATACTTGTACTCATCATACTCACTATGTTGTGCACCTAGACATCCCATCAATGACTCAAGTCAGTCTTTAGCTCCTTTCACATCATTCCTAGTGACTTTCACAGCCTTAGTGCTAGACCTGTGACTTTCCCATCCATCTCCACTGCATCTTGTCATTGCACCACTCCCTTTGGTCCATTTGACTCTTCTCTCACTCCACTACTAGAAACAGGCCTTATCTTCCTTTAAATCCATAAACTCCAGGGTAATCCTGTTTCTGGAGAAGAAGGTCTTCATGCTCCAGCCCCTCTGGTCCCTGGAGATAATAACAGTGATGATCCACTGTCTAATCCCTTAAAACCACCCAATCCCTCTGATCTGGATGACTTCTTTGACGACAATGATGAGCAATAGTCCAATGACATACCCTTGGCTTTTGAACCATTTAACCAACTCACCAATGCCATTCAGGACATGACTCAGCAGGCACTCTGGCATAAGTCCTCCAACACTCCTAAAACCAAAGTCTGAGAGCCAGACCTATTTAATGGACTGGATCCCTAGAAACTCTGTTCCTTTATCATCCAGTGTGAGTTGAACTTTCAAGCCAATCCCAAGTCTTTCTGCCATGATTGTGCCAAAGTCACTTTTGCATAGTTCTATCTCAAGAAAGTTGCCCTTAAATATTTCAAGCTGGACCTTTTTGACAGCAAACCTCAGAAGCTCTGTCCACTCTAAATGACTAGCTGGAAAGTGTTTCTGTATGAACTCCAGTCTAACTTCAGTCTGCATGATCCCATTAGTAATGCAGAGGCTCAGCTTGAGCAACTCTGCATGAAGGATTTCCAATGTATTTTTAATTACAAAGTTCAGTGGAACTACCTGGTAAGCCAAGTCCAGGAATGGGGTCCTAGAGTGCTCCACTGCAGTTTCTACATCAGACTTCCCAATCACATTAAGAATGAGTTGTCTTAGCTTGATAAACTGGGTGACCTCCATGACCTCTGCACTTTAGCACAGCAAATTGACCATTGCTATTGAAAATATAGGGAAGAGATTTCTAGGGCCAACAAGGTTTCTAGATCTAACTCCAGAAATGGTAATTTTAAGGCCACTATCTCTGCAGCCCCATCTTCATCCACTTCCACCTCAGACTTCAAGCCTAGAAGTTCCACAAAGGACTCTAAGGCCTCCAACTCTGGCAGTAACTCCAACTCTGGAACCTTCATGGCCTCCAAATCCAACTTGTTGTCCAAGCTAGGTAAGAATGGCAAGCTCACAGTGGTTGAGCAAAAGTGTAACTTCAATAACAATCTGTGCATGTTCTGTGGTCAAGCTGGCCACAAGGCTAAAGAGTATCCAAAGTTATCATTTCAGGCATCCAAGGCTTGTGCAGCTATGACCACAACTCCAGAAGTCAAACCAGAGGTCTCTAGCATGGAGGTGAAAAAATAGTCAGCAGCCTTGTAGACTCCACACAGACTTGAGGTTGCATTGACTCTGCCCATACACCTAAGGAGGTCCAACTCAATGCATTCACTCTCTTAGATTCCTGCTCTCTTATGCCTACCATCTCAGTTCTTTCCTATGACATCCCAACCTTCTCTGCACTCATAGACTCTGGATCATCTGATTGTTTCATAGATATCTCATTTGTTAATGATCACAGACTTTCTCCATACTCCATTCCTTTGCTTGAACTCTAGCTCTTCAATGGAACATTTAACTCCACCATTACTCATGCTATCAACCTCTCTATTCATTTTGAAACTGGTGACATCATTCTGATGATGTTCTACATCACTCTACTAAATGAATCCTGTTTTCTTGTGCTAGAACACAACTGGCTTACCCACTACAATTCATTGATTGACTGTGTTTCAAGCAGTATCTCATTCTGCCCATCTGGACAGACTTTGCCAGCAACTCCAAGCTCTATCCTACAGCCTCCAGACTTACCTCCTCCAGCTGACCCCACATCCCCTAATCCATCACATTTCTGTGACCACAAGGCTCCACCCATTGTGCTGATCAATACACCTGCCTTTGCATTGGCCTATTGCCTTCAGGGCTCTATACAGTTTAGCCTGCAACTCTGCTCTAAGAATATCCAACTCCATGCATCTTCCACAACTCTAAATCCTATTGATCTCTCTGGAGTCCCTTTGAACTACCATAACTTCACAGACATCTTTAGCAAAAGCAAGGCTTCTAAGCTTGCTCCACACCATGAACACAATCTCAAAATTGACCTGGAAGAAGGCACATCTTCTCCATTGGGCACCATGTACTCCCTCTCCACCTCTAAGCTTGAGTCACTCCAGATGTTTCTTAACAAACACCTAGCTAATGGGTTTATTTGTTCCTTCTCTTCCATCCACACCACTCTAGTCCTCTTTGTCCACAAAAAGGATGGTTTACTCTGCCTCTGCATTGACTTCCAAGGACTTAACAAGATCACAAAGAAAAACTGCTATCCTCTTTCCCACATCTTCAATCTCCTAGACACTTTGAGCTGAGCTAAGATCTACATCAAAATCAACCTCTGGCATGCATACCATCTGGTCTACATTGCTGAGGAAGATGAATGAAAGACTTTGTTTCAAATCCAATATGGCTTGTATGAGTGGCTAGTCATGCTGTTTGGTCTTATTAATGCTCCAGCAGCTTTCCAGCAGTTTGTCAACACCATCTTCACTAATCTGTTAGATGTTTGCATTATAGTCTATCTTAACAATATCCTCATCTACTCTGTAGACAAGGCCTTCCACAAGGAGCATGTCTGGGAGGTACTCCATCGACTCCACAAGCACAAACTTTACACCTGCCTAGATAAATGTGAATTCCACACTGACTCCACTGATTATCTTGAATACCAACTCTCTTCCTCTGGACTTACCATGTCTCCAGAAAAGGTTAAAGCAATTATAGATTGGCCCAAGCCTCAGAAAGTCAAGGACATTCAGTCCTTCTTGGGTTTTGTGAATTTCTATAGGCATTTCATTCATAACTACTTTGATATTGTTGTTCCCCTGACCTGACTCACATGTAAGGGTACACCATGGACCTTCTCCAATGACTGTCATTTTACCTTCTAGGCACTTAAGAATGCCTTTACCTCTGCTCTAATACTTACCTACTGGATTTCAAATGCTCCAATCATAGTAGAAACTGACACCCCTGACTATGCTATTGCTGGTATTCTCTCTATCCATTGTATGAATGAGGAAATCTGGCCAGTTGCTTACTACTCTTAGATGCTTCATTCTCTGGAGCTCAATTATGACACATATGACAAGAAGCTACTTGCCATTTATGAGACATTTCAGACTTGGTGCCACTATCTTAAAGGTTCTAGAACTCTGGTTGATGTTGTTACTAATCACAAAAATCTAGAGTATTTCACCACTACCAAGCTCCTAACTCACTAGCAGGTCTAGTGGTCAGAGTTCCTTTTCCAGTTCAATATAATCATTTGTTTCTGCCCTGGATGCCTTGGAGCCAAGCCCAATGCCCTTACTAGATGCTAGGACGTCTACCCCAAAGAGGGGGATAAAAACTATGCTCACATTAATCTCCACAACTTCCACCCCATTTTTACTTAGAAACAGCTTGCTGCATCCTTATGGGCCACTTATCTTGCAGCTCCAGTTCTCTAGGCCAGCACCCTCTTCAACATCAAGTCACTTTACAGCAATATTCTCTTTACTCTCCCCTCTAAATCCATTCCTGCCATCCACCTCTCTAACTTCAAATTCAATTCTTGCTGGTCCATCAACTCCAATGGTTTTCTCCATTTGAATAATCGTATCTATGTTCCAGACACTAATAACCTCCAACTCTGTGTGCTCTGATATAAGCATGATCATCTGCTATCCAGACATTTCAGATAAAATTACACTTTGAAGCTAATCTGTCAGGAATATACCTGGCCAGGCATCTGGACATTTGTCAAGGAGTATGTCTCTTCTTGCACAGCCTGTGCTCGAGCCAAGGTCCCTAGACATAAGCCCTATGGACTTCTAAAATAGATTTATTAAGTTGTTCGCCTTCATCAAAGATGAGAATTTGAGTATCTTGCTCCATTGATCCAATCTGCTCTGATGGTATTACTAATACTCCTTTGTTATCATTTTCTATTCCAATGGTATGATCTTCATGTCTAGAAAGGGCATCAGCCTTTCCCATTGTAGCTTCTGGCTTATAAATCCATTTTAGTTGAAATCTAGATAGATACTATGCCTATCTGGCTTGTTGGCAATTAAGATCTTGCCTCATTTGATACCATTGGAGATTCTGATGATCATTCCAGACTTTCACAGGAAATCTAGCTCCTTCGAGATAATGTCTCCATTTCTCCAATGCTCTAATGACTGAAAGCATTTCCTTATCAGAAATGGGGTAATTCTGTTGGCTGATTGCATGCTATGAGAAGCATAAGTAACAGAATGCCATTTGTCTTCTTTCTTAATTGAGAGCACTGCTTCTGTGACATAATCTGAGATGTCAGCTTCTAAATGAAATTCACAATCTATATCAGGATAGGCTAAAATAGGCACTGTTATGAAAGCAGATTTAAGTGTTTTGAATGCCTGTTGTTGTGATGAGCTCCATTCAAATGGAACTTCCTTTTTTAGTAAATCGTTAAGCAGTCTAGCCACTTGAGAGAAATCAGATATGAATCATCAATAGAAATTGGCTAATCCCAGAAGCTCCTTACTCCTTTGAGATTCATGGGAACGGGCCATTGAGTTACAGCCTCTATCTTCTTTGGATCCATAGAAATGCTGTTCTTTCCCACAATCATGCAAAGAAAATCTACTTCTATGACATGAAAGTGACATTTGGGGGCTTTCACAGAGAGGTCATTCTCCATTAATCTTCGGAGCACTTCTTTTACAATTCGATCATGTTCCTCTTGATCTTCAGTCTTGGTGAAGATTAGAAGATTGTCAATATATACTACTACGATGTCATCCATGTCTGCGAAGATTTCATTCATCATCACTTGGAATGTGGCGGGGGAATTGCATAGGCCAAAATATATGACCAGGGGTTCATATGCTCCTCTGAAGCATACAAAGGTGGCCTTCCATTCATCTCCTTCTTTGATGTGTACATTATTGTATCCCCATCTAAGATCCATTTTTGTGCATAGTTTAGCGTCTTTCAGTTTATTGACTAATTGCAATATAAAGGGTAAAGGATAATTATTCTTGATGGTTCTTTCATTTAGATAATGGTAATCCTATACCATTCATTTTCCTCCAACTTTCTTAGGAATAAAAAATATGGAGGATGTTTGTGGTGATTTAAAGGGGCAAATATAGCCTTTTTGCAATTGTTCATCTAGGAACATAGTGACTTCTTCCTGTTCATCCACCAAAAGGGGTATAATACATCCTTTTCAAGGTTTGAAATCATCTTGTAGATCTATGGTGTGATCCCAGGGTTTTTGTAACAGCATTCTCTTGGAATTCTTTTTCAAAAACACTATGAGATAATCATGGTACTCTTTTGGGACTAATTCCTCTGGGGGAATTTCCTTCGGTTGTACTCATTCTAATACTGTATCCTTATCCTGTTCTTTCTCTTGCCAATGTATCCAGTGATATACTTGATATGACTGGTCTTGCTGTTCTTTCTGTAGCATCTGTAAAAACTTGCTTGGGGTGGAATCACCTTGTTGGAGATTTCAACAGTGCTGAGGACATCTCATCAATCTAACCTTTTCAGTAGTCCAATCTATTTCTGGGTTGTGGCGCTATAACCACTCATATCCCAGAATAAATTTGAATTTCCCTAGATTGGTGACCTCAGTGATCAATTTTTCACAATGACCTTCATATTTCATAATAAGTTGACAGTTATGTGTAATCTTTCCGGCAGCATTTAGAGTTCCATCAGTGTTGTACACAGGTATGGAATGTCATAAAGAGATTAAAGGTAAATGAAGACACTGGACAAAATTTTGATCAATGAAGATCGCATTTGCTCCAGAATCTAGGAGGGCAGTGGTTTTAGTGAATGGTATGTTGATTTTTGGGGTTATTCGTATGGGTAGCACTATATCCTTCTTGGGATTAAGTGTCTGTAGAAAATGAAATTCTTCTTTTTTCGTACTTGGAATAGTTCATCTAGATCTAACTCAGTCAGATTAGGATACATTGTTCTGACATCATGTCTCTTTTGTTCAAGTGTCAGAGATGGTTCGTTCATACTCCTTATCTCCACTACTTCTGAGAAAACTTCCCTGCTTTTGGTTATATGTGAATCAAGCACCGGTGTTTTGTCCTGGCCAAGCTCATTTTCTAAATGAGGCCCACATGATGGCAAAGATAAAGTTTCTTCTATTTCCAGAATAGCATATCAATTTGGGCTTCCCATTTTCCCAGATTCAATGGGTTGCCCTAATCTTTTCCCTTCTTGAAAATTGATTTGTAATTTTAAAACCAGGCACAAGCTTCAGCAAAGCCCATTCCTGCTATGGACTTGCTCCAATCTTGTCCCTTTCCTTTGTCCTTTGGTTGAGTTTTGAAAGGGGACAGATCTTCCTGGCTCATTTCTTTGATATTCTGTGAGGGACAACCTGTGCCACACCATTTAGCATGTCCTCCTCCAAGGAACTTGCACTTTTCACATGCCTTTTTGGATTTAGGGCATTTAGTGGCAATGTGGGGTCTGTCACAATTGAAACATTTAAGGGGTCGATGAATTCCTTGCCCCTTTTGGACTGCATCTATGTCCATGGCATTAGGATCTCTTATGGGTTGACTGATTGGATCAGCCATTTCTCTTTGGATAAAGCTGAGAAGTTCTTGATGCTCTCCATATTCCTTGACTTTGGACATGAAGGTGGCGCATTCCATATATCAACCATCTTGTAAGAACAGATACTTAACCATGTTCTGATTCATGTTTCTTTCCATGATCTATAAGATGTGATCTCCATTGTAATTAGCTTGTGCCAAGTAATTTTCCAACTTGACAAGCTATTGTGCTACAGTCATTTTATTGGTTTGTTTGAGATTCTCAATTTGGCATCTAGCCCATTCTTTCTCATTGATAAGACAGAAATGAAGTTCTATGAGTTTCTTAAACTCCAGCCAATCCATAGTATCCCCTTTTAGGATTTTATTAAGATGGGCCCATGTGAAAGCTCCAGCATCTCCTTTTGTCATTCGTGAAAGTATGGCCTTAACTCCAACTTCTCTGTGGAGTGCACTGTTAACAGCTGGAATACACTCAGCTGGAGTTCACTATTAGAAACTGGTATATTGAGATGAACTAAGTACACATTACCTAGAGTTCACTGTTAGAAACTGGGAATCGCAAACAGTGAACTCCAAGGCTTGTACAGAGCATGGTAACAACATCTACAAACATAAACAATCAACCATATTCAGGTTGAGCAGTGCTTATACTCTAAAAGGTAAAAATGTGTAATCAATAACTATAACACTATGTATCCAGTCATTGTGCAATCAATAACTGTAACATGCACCAATATTCTCCTGTCTCTAGACTTGAGCTTTTGTCCACCATTCTTTGAACTTCCTTCCTCTCGTTCCATTATATTCTCCAGGATCTGCTATGACTTTCGTAATATGAGCAGTTCCTCCAGACCCTCCAGTGGCCTTAATTTGTTCTTCCATCTCTTCAAGATCTTCTTTTAATTTTCTATTTTCTCATAGGATCTATTCCATAGCAGTGCCTTGAATGTGTAAATAGTCTTTGAGATGAATTTCCAATTGGAATAGATCGTTCTTAGTGGATCCTGCCAATGTGTCCAGCGTATTTGATAAATGTTCAGGTAATGACATTATAGTTTAATCAAACACTGCTACTGTGGCATTATTGTCTTCTTCAGATCTAATGAGCAGGGAAATATGCCAATCACTGTTATACCAACCTTTGCAGTATCTCCAATTATCTCCAGAGGCTTTAGTGGGGCTTATGATTCCTGCACTTATCCTAAAAGGGTTTTTTTCTGTTTTGTATACATGCACTACTGCAAGTATGGGTGCATTGCATTCAACGACTTGCTTGATTATCCAACAAAGAACAGTAGTGGATGCTAAAAATATTCCTATGAGTGTTGCTAAGATGAGTTTGAACTCAGAGATCATCTAGCACTGGTGAGCATGTTGTTGTTGGAGGCCTTTGCCAAAGATCCAACTGTCTGAGGTGGCATAGGTAGCTGGTACTACTCCTACAAATGCCAAGAAGGGGGAGCAGAACATTCTTGTTCAGTTTTCTACAAAGAGAATTGGGACTTAAGAGTCTGTTGCATACTTGGCAATCCATCTAAGGAAGTAGATTGTGATGAGGTAAAATGTCAGACTGAACATGAGAAGAATGACAATTAATTGCATTCAATATTTGTAAGAGCGAGAAGGGATGTCTCTTAATCTAATCCTACTTCCTCTTTTGATTTCCCTCTTTATCTTCTACTGGTATTGCCACTTTTATCTTTTCCTTGGAGGTGGTGCAGGTGCTTCTTTGAACTTGTACTCCAACCAGCCTTCTAATAGATGGTGTTTAGGAAGGTTCAAGGTCCGGCTATAGAAATTTGCCTGACCTGTTGAAGCTATACTATAAAATGCCCTCTCTTCTTCTGAGGGCAGCCAATGCAGTGGTGACTGATCTGTGATGTCTATAATGCTCAGTCCTAGGCTGCAGTTGTTTGGGTTGGGGGTAGGTGGAAGGAGGAGGTCTGGGAACTCTGACTCTCTCTTAAACTTCATATGGATGGATAGTATAAGGGGAATGACTATGTCCTCTTTCTTTATGTTAGTGATTGGTGATGTATCTTCTTCATAGCTGATCTCTAATCTTAGATCTCCTTTGATCATATCTCTCACAATTGAGATCTGTCGGGAAAAGCCTGGTAAAGAAGCCTCTAATTCTCTTAAGAAGGCTGTGGCAGATGACTCTAATCTGTCTCCACCCTCCAGGATCTGTGTGGCCTGTTCTTGCCCTATTCTCAGCTCTGCCCATTGGCAACCAACGATGAAGGGATGAAGGGAGTGGTGGAACCGGAGGAAGGACACTAGCACTTATTAGTACTTGTGTTCCTGTAGTAGAGGGGGTCACTAGAAAAGATAGAATCTAGTCTAATGAAACAGCTGAACCTGCAGGAAACTTGAACTGGCTCTACTACAACTATCAGCTATAAAAAAAAAAGAGGTACTAACTTGCTACGGTTAGTAAAGAGTTGAGGAGTGGTCTTGAGGCTTAGTAGTTGAGTTTAGGTGGAAACCAAGAGACTAGACTGGGAATCTACCCAGCATCGCCCTTGTGGTTTATATACTACTCTACTGTTTGTACATGTATTGCTAACCCTAATACCTGATTAGATAGAATGCTATGCCTACATAGTAGGGATGTGACTAAGGTAAGAGTCCATGTTGTAGCTATCCAATAGCAATAAAGGCATATCACAGCCTCTAGGACTAAGGGGAACAGAAATGAATAATACATTTGATACTGTGGGTGGCAGATCAAATGGAAAAGAAGCTGCAGCAGCAGTAATTAAGTGGGCTGTGCCATAGCCATGCATAGCATGGAAATGAAAAGAATCACTCAGTGATTAAAAGAGCATTGGCTACACGCATTAGAAAATTAGAAGGACACAGAAATAACCATGGTAAAGAATAGCCAAATGGGTTTAGATCTGATTGGAAAGAAGAGTAGAAGATAAGCATGATTAGATTAGTCATGAAATGATAAGATAAGATCAAAGAAAAAGTATACACTAAGTTCAGCTTGATGAAGAGTCTACCAGAGACCCTATATGAGATGGCAAGAATCATCACAAAAACAGATTAAGAATGCTTTGCACCCCTTACTCCACCTTCATAGGAGTAGTACCAGCAACCCATGCCACTTCAGATGGCTGGATCTTTGAAGAAGAACTCCAACAACCTTACTGCAACTGAATGATTTTTGAAATCATCCTTGCAACAATCATAGGAATTTTCCTAGTAGTAACCACAGTCCTCTGCTGGATAATTAAGTTAGTTGTTGACCACAATGCCCCCATACTCACTGTAGTTCACATCTACAAGACAGAAAAAAACCCTTTTGGGATAAGTTTTGGAATTGTAAGCCTGACAAAAGCCTCCAGAGATAACTGGAGATACTATGGAGGTTGGTATAATGATAACAACTGGCATTTGCTGAGAGATAACAAAGAAGACAATATTACTGTAATTGGGTTTGATTAAATGATGTCCCTATCTGAGAATCTCACACATGCACTGGATACATTGTCTGGATCATCTAAACAAGAACTATTCAAATTGGGTATTCATCTAAAGGACTATTTATACATACAAGGCACTGCTATGAAACAAATTCTACAAGAAAACTGAAAACTCAAAGAAGAAATGGATGAAATGGATACACAGATAAAAGCCAGAGGAGGGTCTGCTACCTGCATCACAAAGGTAGTAGCAGATCCAGAAGAATATGATGGAATGAGAGGAAGAAAGTTCAAAGAATGGTGAATAAAGGCCCAAGTATGGCAAAATGAAAACTTAGGAGCACTCCATGGAGAAGTTGGAGTTAAAGCCATTCTCTCATGAATGATGAAAGGAGATACAGGAGCCTTTGCTCAGGCCCATCTGAATAAGATTTTAAACAAAGATTCAACAGATTGGCCAGTGAAATGGCAGAGACCTGAAGGGAACTTGAAACCAGTTCTACTATGGTGCTACTTTAGTAAGGAATAGAGATGAGTACTAACTTGCTGTGTTGAGCAGAGAGTTGAGGGTTCTTGAGACTTAGTACTCGAGTTCTGGTGGTAATTCAAGAGACTAGACTGGAGATCTACCCAGCATTATCCTTGGGGTTTATATACTACTCTACTGTTTGTACATGTATTGCTAACCCTAATACCTAATTAGGACATTCTATGTAGAGTCTGTTTTCTATGTCTAGCTATCCAATGGCAAGGAAGGCATACCACAACCTCTAGGGCTAAGGGGTGTGGATATGAACAACATGTTTGATGCTGTAGGTGGCAGATCAAATAAAAAAGAAGCCACAGCATTAGTGATTAAATAGATTGTACCATAGCCATGTATAGCATAGAAATGAAAAGAATCATATGATGATTAAAAGGGTGTTGGCTATATATGCTAGAAGATCAGAAGGCATGGTGATTACCATGGTGGATAATAGCCAAAAGGGTTTAGATCTGATCAGGAAGAAGAGCAGAAGGTAAGCTCAATCAGATAAGACAAAAAAGGTAAGATAAGATCAAAGAAAATGTATATGCTAAGTCCATTGCAATGAAGAGTCTACCAGAGACCATATACAAGATGGCAAGGATCGTCACACTACCCCTCTCCTAAAGATCATTGTCCAAATGATCAAAGGGGAGGTGATGAATCAGAACTTCAGTGATATTTTTGGGATGTTTCTGAAAAAGGAGAAGGAACTAATTAGGATTAATGGTAAGGGCTCTTGGAGCTAAGAGGTGACTGTGATAGAAGTCAGAAATAGCCTCTTTGGCATTAGTGAGGTTGAAGTATGGCTTCCATGTTTATTCCATTTTGTCATATCCTTTCTAGTATACCAGATATTCCAGTTAGCATTGCCAATATCTGCTGTCCACTATGAAGTCCACTTTCCATTCATTGTCCCTATCTTCTGTTACCCTAACAGGGCCAGGTTGTTCTACTGGCTGACCTTCAAGGTGTTCCTTGTAAGGTTTAATTCAGGAGATATTAACAATCAGATGAATTCTTATGGATCAGGGAAGTTTCAATTCTATGGTGTTTGCTCCTATTAATTTGGTAATGGTGAATGGTCCTAGCCACTGTTTCAAAAGCTTTTTAGAAGTGCATGTTAAATGAAGATTATCTGTTGACAACCAAACTTGTTGGCCTATGTCATATATGAGAGCATTACTGCAAGATTGATCTGCATACTTCTTTTGATGTGCCTGGACTGCTTTCATGTTTTGTTTTACTTGATCAAAGGTAGCAGCCATTTCATCAG
>JBBPUB010000270.1:0-18893 GCA_038094415.1 Xerocomus alliaceus | reverse complement strand
ACATTGAAAGACAATAAATTATTTATCAAAATGGACTTACAATAGGGATACAACAATGTCCACATCTGTTAAGATCGGTCACTCTGGTCCTCCAGAAGGAAGTCCGTGGACACAGGAGTAGAAGCAGAGTAGTGGAGCAGAGGGGTGAGTCTTGGCGCAGGACTTATGTGTCGTGCCTTGCATAGGTTCGACTCTTCAGAGGAGGGATGTGAGGGAAGGGAGGAGACAACCAGAGTTATTCAAATTGATATTCAGACTGAGGAGTGTACAGTGAAGTAACTACGATATTTATACTACCGGAGTTGTATTGCATTACTAACGGAGTAACTGTGGAACGGGATGATAAGTAAGACAGGAATGAGAAACCTGGAGCTGTGCACCAGAGATGCAATATGCTGGACTGCACATCTAAGAATGAAGATCCAACAAAATGAACAGGCACAGCCAATCAGAGAACAAAGATGAACATAAAAGGAAAAGTCACATGGGTCTGGAGATCCTACACATGCGAATGAAGGAGATCACTCCAGAGTTGTTGAGGAGTTGGATGTGGAGTTCCAGAGTAGGAACGGCATATGACAGCATCAAAGGGGGTAATGAATGGAAAGCTGCATTTATTTGCTTCTGAGGAGCTTACAAACCCCTTGTGATGTATTTTGGATTATACAACTCCCCAGCCACTTTCCAAGTGATGATGAATGAAATCTTCACAGACATGGATGACATGGTAGTGGTCTATGTTGACGATTTACTCATATTCACCAAAACAGAGGATCAAGCTGAGCATGATCAAATTGTGAAAGAAGTACTTCAAAGACTAATGGAAAACAACCTCTTTGTGAAAGCCCCCAAATGTTGCTTTCATGTCACAGAAGTAGATTTTCTTGGCATGATTGTAGGAAAGAATAGCATTTCTATGGATCCAAAGAAGGTGGAGGCTATAACTCAATGGTCCATTCCTACAAATCTGAAAGGAGTAAGAAGCTTTCTAGGATTAGCTAATTTCTATTGCTGATTCATTTTTGATTTCTCCAAAGTGGCTAGACTGCTTAATGATTTGTTGAAGAAAGAAGTTTCCTTTAAATAGGGCTTAGCACAACAAGAAGTGTTTGATACATTGAAAACCACTTTCATAACTGCCCCAGTTCTGGCTTATCCTGACATAGATTGTGAATTCCATTTAAAAGCTGACACTTCAGATTATGTCATAGGAGCAGTGCTCTCCATTAAGAAAAATAACAAATGGCATTCTATCGCCTATGCTTCTTACAGCATGCAACCAGCTAAACAGAATTACCCTATTTTAGATAAAGAAATGCTTTTGATAATATGAGCATTGGAGGAATGGAGACATTATCTCAAAGGAGCTAGATTTTCTATGGAAGTTTGAAATGATCATCAGAACCTCCAATGGTATCAAACAAGACAGAATCTCAACCACCAATAAGTGCACTAGATGCAATACTTATCTAGATTCAATCTAAAATGAATACACAAGCCTGGAGCTACCATGGAAAAAGCAGATGTCCTTTCTAAAAGAGAGGATCATGCAATCAGAATAGAAAATGATAACAAAGAAGTGTTAGTAATTTTGCCAGAGCAGATTGGACAGATGGAAATAGATACACCACTTCTTATCTCCAATGAAGGTGAATGACTCAATAAATCTATATTCAACAAGCTTTGTAAGCTTACTGAGAAGGATATCATTTACCTCAGTCAGAAGCACTTTTTAATAGAAGGAGAAGATGGTCTATTACATGACCTACAACACTGCATATATATTTCAGATTCCACCCTAATTAAAATGGATATTCTAAGGATGTTTTATGATTTCCTGATAGCTGGACATGCCAGATATGAGAAAACCATAAAGTTAATCTCTAGATTCTACTGGTGGCTAGGAATTTCCACCTTTGTTAGAGATTATCTGAGTTGTTGTGATAGATGCCAATGATTCAAAGGAACCAATAAACCTCCAAGTAGCCTTTTAGTGTCACTGTCAAATCTGGATCCTCCAGACAAGTCCAATGATGTCTGGAACGGAGTTGCAACAGGAGGGTAAGGAAAGGATGGGTGGAACAGAGGGGGCAAGGACATTTGGTGCAGGACTTATGTGTCATGCCCTTGTACTCGTTATCCTTGGAGTCAGAGATCAGATGAGTGCAGAGCTTGAGGTCGGAAGCATGAGAAGGAGACTAATTTGATATTCAAACTGAAGTATGTACAAGTTGGAGTACCATATTTATACTATGGAGTCCGGATGGATTAGTAACAGAATGTGACAGGTTGTCAAAGGTGAAACAGAATGAGTAATGATATATCAAAGTTGAAGACAGGTTGGAGACATGCCCAAGACAGGTCAGAGACAAGTCAGAGACAGATGTCCGAGACAGGTCCAGGACAGGTTGGAGACAGATGTCAGGCTGTCATACTAAGTGAGACACCTGCTTAGAGGAACTAAAAATAAGAATAACTAAAGGAGATCATATGAATTGGGAATACAAGAGATGAGATAAGAGGTATCTGGGAGATCGTACCAGAGATCGTACTGGAGATCATGCCAGAGAGTACCAGAGTACTGGAGTTGGAGCAGTATGTGACAGTATCCCCCCCTTAGGCCTGAACCCCTGAAGGCCATTAGCCGGTAGACAATACAGAGTGGTGGAGCCTGAATTTAATTATGCCCCAATTTATAAGTCCAGTTAGCCCATGGTCACACCTTAACTTCGAACCAACACCATGTCCGAAAAACAACAACCATACGCCGACATCAAGGAGTGGGATGACGCCCATCTTGCAAAATGGGAGGATGACAATGATGCATTGTGGAATGCAAAGGCAGTGGAGTGGAGGTGGAGGGCGAAGGCGAGGAAGGAAGAGGAGGCACAGAGGAAGGCAGAGGAGGAGGTGAGGAGAAAGAGGGAGGCAGCAGCATTGGAGGCATGGAGGGCAGAGCAGGTGTGGAAAGCGGCAGAGGAGGCCATGAAAAAAGGGTAAGTGCTGCCCCATAGGAACTGACCAGAACTGACCAACCACAGGTGGCAGAGGTAACTGCTTAGCAGAGCCAGAGCAAGGGAAAGGCACAGGTGCAGAGCAGCCCTCCTGCATGCCAGAGGTGTGATGAGTGTGGGCTCAAGTGTCAGCTTGGGCCAGGCAAGTTGACCTTGTGTATGGAGTGCTGTGAGGCAAAGGCGAAGTGCGAGTGGCCTGGAGAGAAGAAGCCAGAGTGGTGGAGGAAGAGGGCTGTCATGGAATTGGAGAGGCCAGCAAAGCAGGCGAGAATGGAGGGGAGTAGCACCATAGCTGGGCCTAGTAGCTCAGGGGGTTCAGCTCCAGAGTGGATGAAGGCCCTCTGGAGCATTTTGGAGTCAATCAAGGGACTCCAGGAGGCAGTCTGGTCACAAACAAGGTGGCAGATCTGCCAGATGCAGGCGGTGGAGGAGCTGGTGCAGCTGAAGGCAAAGGAGGTGTACGGGTTGGGCATGGACATGAACACAGGGGTGGAGAGCAGAGCGAAGGAAAAGGTGGCAGCAGAGTTGGTGGAGTTGGGGGCAGAGGAGAATGAGGCAATGAGGAGGGAGTTCACAGAGGAGGAGTTGGGGAGTGAGTCTAAGTCGGAGGCATAGTGTAGGTAGAAGGACATCACATGTAACTGGAATGGACATGTTTTGGCTGCACGGAATGAGATCAAACAAAGCAATCAAGCGGAGGAAGGACTGGGCCTGTCTGGGTACTGCAGATGAAAGTCATCAACGAGTTCAAAGGCATGTCCAAGCTCTGTGACTAAAAGCCAGGAGGTCTCATCTTCAGTACCTTTATAGCCAGACCAGCATACCAAGTATAACAGCTTGCAATTTCTTTGCCTACAGTCAATCTTTGAATCAAGGATTTCTGCTATTTCATACTCCAATTTGCCTTCAATTTCAACCAGAGGTGGTGGAGCCTGAGTCCGGTCCAGAATTGTGTTCAGAACTAAGGATTTTAATTGGGATATATGAAAGACCAGATGTATGGACTTCATAGTAACTGGGAGTCAGGGCATAAAGGAGTGTGTACCAGCTTGGGTGATAATGGTATAAGGTCCTAGGTTTTTCTCTGATAATTTTTTAGAGGGGCACATGGATTGGAAGTACTTAGCCTTGATGAAAACCTGGTCACCAACCTTAAAGTCCAGCGCCAGAGTTCGCTTGGTGTCAGTGGAACCTTGGTATCATTTCTGAGTGGCAGCAATCTCCTCACGGAGGTAGGAATGAAGGGAGTTGAGGTCAATGGAGTATTCTCACGCTCTGGTGGAGGTGAGGTCTCTTTCCAGATGTACTGTCAAGTTCAGATGGTAGCCCTTGTTAGCAAAGAAGGGAGAAACTCTGGTGGTTGCATTCAGCACATTGTTGTACATGAACTCTGCTAAGGGAAGGAGTTCAGACCAGTTGTACTGTTGATAATTGCAATAGATCCAAAGGTACTGCTCCAGGGTCTGGTTCATATGCTCTGTTTGACCATCTCCCTCTGGATGGTAACCGGAGGTGAAGTGGAGTCGGATGTCAAGGGCCTTTCTGAGTGAGTGAAAGAAGTGAGAGATGAACTCCGAACCTCGATTGGAGGTGACGTGAGAGGGAACTCCATGCTTTGAAAAGACATGAAGGAGGAAGAGTTTTGTGAGCTCTGAAGATGTCACCTTATCGTCAGTCAGGATGAATATACATTGCTTGGAAAGGCAATCAACAATGACTAGAATGGCAGTGTGTCCAGAGGATGCAGGAAGTTGTTCAATAAAGTCCATGAATATGGAATTCCATGGCTTCTTAGGAATTGGGAGCTGTTTTAGGAGTCCATAGGGCTTATGTCTAGGGACCTTGGCTTGAGCACAGGCTGTGCAAGAAGAGACATACTTCTTGACAAATGTCCAGATGCCTGGCCAGGTATATTCCTGATGGATTAGCTCCAAAGTGTGATTTTGTCTGAAATGTCCAGATAGCAGATGATTGTGCTTATACTGGAGCACATGGAGTCAGAGGTTATTAGCATCTGGAATGTAGATACAATTATCCAAATGGAGAAAGCTGTTGGAGTGGACAAACCAGCATGAATTGGGGTCGGAGTCAGAGAGGTGGATGGCAGCAATGGGGTCAGAGGGGAGGGCAGAGAGAATATCACTATGAAGTGACTTGATGTCGAAGAGGGTGCTGGCCTGGAGAACTGGAGCTGCAAGATAAGTGGCCCATAAGGATGCAGCAAGCTGTTCCTGAGTAAAAATGGGGCGGAAGTTGTGGGGATTAACGCGAGTGTAGTCCCTATCCCTGTCAAGTCCGGGTCCTCCAGACTAGTCCGACAATGTCTGGAACGGAATTGCAATGGGAGGGTGAGGAAAGGATGGGTGGAACAGAGGGGGCAAGGACGTTTGGCGCAGGACTTATGTGTTGCACCCTTGTACTCGTTATCCTCAGAGTCAGAGGTCAGATGAGCACAGAGCTCAAGGTTGGAAGCATGAGAAGGAGACTAATTTGATATTCAAACTGAAGTATGTACAAGTTGGAGTACCATATTTATACTATGGAGTCCGGATGGATTAGTAATGGAATGTGACAGGTTGTCAAAGGTAAAACAGAATGAGTAATGATATATCAAAGTTAGAGACAGGTTGGGGACATGCCCAAGACAGGTTGGAGACAAGTCAGAGACAGATGTCCAAGACAGGTCTGGGACAGGTTGGAGACAGATGTCGGGCTGTCATACTAAGTGAGACACCTACTTGGAGGAACTAAGAATGAGAATAACTGAAGGAGATCATACGAATTGGGAATATGAGAGATGAGATAAGAGATATCTAGGAGATCATACCAGAGATCATACTGGAGATCATGCTGGAGAGTACCGGAGTACCGGAGTTGGAGCAGTATATGACAGTATCCCCCCCTTAGGCCTAAACTCCTGAAGGCTGTTAGCCAGTAGACAATACAGAGTGGTGGAGCCTGAATTTTAATCGTGCCCCGATTTATAAGTCCGGTTAGCCTATGGTCGCACCTTAACTTCAAACCAACACCATGTCTGAAAAACAACAACCATACGCCAACATCAAGGAGTGGGACAATGCCCGTCTCACAGAATGTGAGGACGACGACAATGCATTGTGGAACGCAAAGGTGGCAGAGCGGAGGCAGAGGGCAAAGGTGAGGAAGGAAGAGAAGGCATGGAGGAAGGCAGAGGAGGAGGCACAGAAGGTGGAGGAGGCATGGAAAGTGGCAGAGGAGGCCGCGAAAAAAAAAGTAAGTGCTGCCCCATAGGAACCAACCGGGACTAACCAACCACAGATGGCGGAGGTAACTGCTCAGCAGAGCCAGAGCAAGGGAAAGGCACGGGTGTGGAGCGGCCCTCCTGCATGCCAGAGGTGCGACAAGCGTGGGCTCAAGTGTCAGCTCAGACCAGGCAAGTTGACCTTGTGTGTGGAGTGCTGTGAGGCAAAGGTGAAGTGTGAGTGGCCCGGAGAGGAGAAGCCAGAGCGGCAGAGGAAAAGGGCTGTCATGGAATTGGAGAGGCCAGCAAAGCAGGCGAGAATGGAGGGGAGTAGCACCATAGCTGGGCCTAGTAGCTCAGGGGGTTTGGCTCCGGAGTGGGTGAAGGCCCTTTGGGGCATTTCGGAGTCAATCAAGGGACTCCAGGAGACGGTCCGGTCGCAAACAAGGTGGCAGATCCGCCAGACACAGGCAGTGGAGGAGCTGGTGTGGCTGAAGGTGAAGGAGGTGTATGGGTCAGGCACGGACACGGACACGGGGGTGGAGAGTGGAGTGGAGGAAAAGGTGGCAGTGGAGTTGGTGGAGTTGGGGGCAGAGGAGAAAGAGGCAATGAGGAGGGAGTTTGTGGAGGAGGAGTCGGGGAGTGAGTCTGAGTTGGAGGCATAGTGTAGGTAGAAGGACATTGCAGGTAACTATAATGGATATGTTTTGGCTGCACGGAGTGAGATCAAACAGAATGATCAAGCGGAGGAAGAACCGGGCCTGTCCGGGTACTGCAGATGAAAGTCATCAATGAGTCCAGAGGCATGTCTGAGCTCCATGGCTAGAAGCCAGAAGGTCTCATCTTCAGTACCTTCATAGCCAGACCAGCATACCAAGTATAACAGCTTGCAATTTCTTTGCCTATAGTCAATCTTTGAATCAAGGATTTCTGCTATTTCATACTCCAATTCACCTTTAATTTCAACCGGAGGTGGCAGAGCCTGAGTCCGGTCTGGAATTGTGTTTGGAACTGAGGGTTCTAATTGGGATACATAAAAGACCAGATGTACAGACTTCATAGTAACCGGGAGTCAGAGTGTGAAGGAGTGCGTACCAGCTTGGGCGATAATGGTATAAGGTCCTAGGTTTTTCTCCAATAATTTTTTAGAGGGGCATGTGGATCGGAAGTACTTAGCCTTGACAAAAACCTGATCACCAACCTTAAAGTCTGGCGCCAGGGTTTACTTGGCATCAGTGGGACCTTGGTATCGTTTTTGAGTGGCAGCAATCTCCTCATGGAGGTAGGAATGAAGGGAGTCAAGGTCAATGGAGTATTCCCACACTCTGGTGGAGGTGAGGTCTCTCTCCAGATGTACTGTCAAGTTCAGATGGTAGCCCTTGTTAGCAAAGAAGGGAGAAACTCTGGTGGTTGCATTCAGCACATTGTTGTACATGAACTCTGCTAAGGAAAGGAGTTCAGACCAGTTGTCCTGTTGATAATTGCAATAGATCCAAAGGTACTGCTCCAGGGTCTGGTTCATATGCTCTGTTTGACTGTCTCCCTCTGGATGGTAACCAGAGGTGAAGTGGAGTCGGATGTTGAGGGCCTTTCTGAGTGAGCAGAAGAAGTGGGAGATGAACTCCAAACCTCAATTGAAGGTGATGTGAGAGGAAACTCCATGCTTTGAAAAGACATGAAGGAGGAAGAGTTTTGCGAGCTCCAGAGATGTCACCTGATCATCAGTCGGGATGAATATACATTGCTTGGAAAGGCAATCAACAATAACTAGGATGGCAGTGTGTCTGGAGAATGCAGAAAGTTGTTCGATGAAGTCCATGTGAAACAGCAGAACCCTCTTGGGAACTTGAACCGGCTCTACTACAACTATCAGCTAAAAGAATAAAGAATACTAACTCGTTCTGTTGAGGAAAGAGTTGAGGTGGTGAAGTGGCTTAGTAGTTGAGTTCTGGAGAAAACCAAGAGACTAGACTGGGAATCTACCCAGCATTGTCCTTGGGGTTTATATACTACTATACTATTTGTACATGTTTGTTTAACCCTAATACCTGATTAGGTAGAATGCTATGCCTACACAGTAGGGCTACGACTAAGGTAAGAGTCCATGTTGTAGCTATCCAATAGTGATAAAGGATCTGTATAGCCTCTAGGGCTAAGGGTTCTGCCATTCAATGGCGTAAAGGGTGTACCACAGCCTCTAGGGCTGAGGGGAACGGAAATGAATAACACGTTTGATACTGTGGGTGGCAGATCAAATGGAAGAGAAGCCGCAGCAGCAGTAATGAACTAGGCTGTGCCATAGCCATGCACAGCATGGAAATGAAAAGAATCATGTGGTGATTAAAAGGGCGTTGGCTACACATGTTAGAAGTCTAGAAGGAACACGGTAATTACTGTGTCAAAGAATAGCCAAATGGAGATAGATCTGATCAGGAAGAAGAGCAGAAGATAAGCACGATCAGATTAGTCATGAAACGATAAGATAAGATCAAGCAAAAAGTATACGCTAAGTCCGTTGCGATGAAGAGTCTACCAGAGACCGTATTTAAGACGGCAAGGATCGTCACACTACCTCCTGTTTAAAGATCATTGTCCAAATGATTGAAGGGAAGACGATGAGTTGCAACAGTGGTTATATTTTCAGGACGTTTCTGAAAAAGGAAAAGAAACTGATCATGTTCAATGGTAAGAGCTCGCGGAGCCGAGGGATGTTGTTTATAGAAGTCAGAAATAGCCTCTTTGGCATTAGTAAGATTGGAACGTGGTTCCCAAGTTCTATCAGTTTCATCATATCCTTTCCAGTGTACCAGATATTCCAGTCGGCGCTGCTGATATCTGCTGTCCACTATGAAATCAACTTCCCATTCGTTATCTCTGTCCTCAGTGACCTTTACTGGTCTGGGCTGTTCAACCGGCTGGCCTTCTAGGCATTCCTTATAAGGTTTAATATGAGAGATATTGACAACTGGATGGATCCTCATGGATCAGGGAAGTTTCAGTTCCACTGCATTGGTTCCCATCATTTTCGTAATGGTAAATGGACCAAGCCATCTTTCAGAAAGCTTCTTCGAAGCACGCGTAAGTTTAAGATTTTCCGTGGATAACCAAACCTGTTGGCCCACATGATAACTGGGGGAATTACTGCAAGATTGATCTGCATATTTCTTTTGATGTGCCTGTGCCGCTTTCATATTCTGCCGTACTTGATCAAATGTGGCGGCCATCTCATCAGCAAATCTTACTGCAGCGGGTGCTTTCTCTGTCTTTAGCAGTTCTATTCCCATCCTGGGTTGGTATGAATGCGTGACTTCAAAAGGGGTCTTCTTCGTAGAAGCATGTTGTTTAGAGTTAATGGAAAACTGGGCAATGGCAAGCCAATCTGCCCATTGATCTTGTTTTTCCGAACAAAAGATTCTCAAGAACTTTTGAACTTCTTTATTAACAATCTTCAATTGTCCATCTGTTTGAGGGTGAAATGTGGTACTAAGCTTGGTTTCTATAGATAAGGCTTTGTTAATTTCTGTCATTACTTGCACAGCAAATTGTGGTCCTCTATCTGAAACAATGGAGGATGGGAGACCATGATGCTTCCATACGTGATTGAGAAACAATCGTGCCGTATCCAGGGCACTACACTGCTTGGTGCAAGGAATAAGTTCAACTTCTTTTGAAAATCGATCTATGACTGTGAGAATTGAATCAAATGATCTAGATCTTGGGAGATCGGTGATGAAATCAGCGGAAATATGACTCCAAGGTCTTTCTGGAATTGGTAAGGATTGTAATAACCCGCTAGGGGCTTTATTTGTTCCTTTGAACTGTTGACAACGTTCACAATGAGTGACGTACTCCTTTATGAATGTGAATATTCCTGGCCACCAATAGAACCTAGAAATCAACTCTAAAGTCTTTTCGTATCCAGGGTGACCTGCTATAGGTGAATCATGATATAATCTGAGAATATCCATCCTTATCAAGGCAGAATCAGGTATGTATATGCGGCCTTGTGGATCGTGCAACAAACCATCTTCTCCTTCAAGTAAAAAGTGCTTTCTGCCGAGATGTATGGTGTCTTTCTCCGTAAGCTTACAAAGCTCATTGAATATAGATTTATTGAGTTGTTCGCCTTCATCGAAGATGAGAATTGGAGTATCTTGCTCCATTGATCCAATCTGCTCCGGTGGTATTACTAACACTCCTTTGTTGTCCTGATCAATTCCAATAGCGTGATCTTCTCTTCTAGAGAGGGCATTGGCTTTTCCCATTGTAGCTCCTGGCTTATGAATCCATTTTAAATTGAATCTAGATAAGTACTGCGCCCATCTGGCTTGTCTTCAGTTGAGATCCTGTCTTGTTTGGTACCATTGAAGATTCTGGTGATCATTCCAAATTTTCACTGGAAATCTAGCTCCTTCGAGATAATGTCTCCACTCTTCTAGGGATCGTATGACCAAAAGCATTTCTTTATCTGAAATGGGGTAATTTTGTTCTGCGGGTTGCATACTATGTGAAGTGTAAGTGACAGGATGCCATTTGTCATCTTTCTTGATTGAGAGCACAGCTCCTGTGGTGTAATCTGAGGCATCAGCTTCTAAACGAAATTTGCAGTCTATATCAGGATAGGCTAGAACTGGAGCCATTACAAACGAATTCTTGAGCATTTCAAATGCTTCCTGCTGTTCTGTACTCCATTCAAATGGAGTTTCTTTCTTTAGGAGATTATTTAGGGGTTTTGCCAATTTTGAGAAATCAGAGATGAAGCGTTGGTAAAAATTTGCTAACCCTAGAAAGCTTCTTACTCCTTTGATGTTGGTGGGAATGGGCCATTGCATTATAGCCTCTACCTTCTTTGGATCCATAGAAATGCTGTTCTTTCCCACAATCATGCCAAGAAAATCTACTTCTATGACACGAAAGCGACATTTGGGGGCTTTCACAAAAAGGTCATTTTCTTTCAGACGTCGTAATACTTCTCACACAATTCGATTGTGTTCTTCTTGGTTCTCCGTTTTTGTAAATATTAATAAGTCGTCGATGTAAACCACAACCACATCGTCCATGTTGGCAAAGATTTCATTTATCATAGCCTGAAATATGGCGGGTGAATTGCACAATCTGAAATACATTATGAGAGGTTCATATGCTCCTCGGAAGCATACAAAGGCAGCCTTCCATTCATCTCCTTCTTTGATGCATACGTTATTGTATCCCCATCGTAGATCCATCTTTGTGAATAATTTGACATCTTTCAGCTTGTCTACAAGCTGAGATATCAACGGAAGTGGATAATTGTTCTTGACGGTATGTTCATTGAGGTATCGGTAATCCTGTACCATTCATTTTCCTCCGTCTTTCTTTGGAACGAAGAACACAGGGGATGTTTGCGGAGATTTGGAAGGGCGGATATACCCTTTTTGGATTTGTTCATCCAGGAACGCGGTAACTTCTTCCTGCTCATCTATAGATAGGGGAATGATCCTTCCTTTTTGGGGTTTAAAGTTTTCTTGCAATTCTATTGTGTGATCCCATGGTTTTCGTAAAGGCATTCACTCGGAATCCTTCTTTGAAAACACCATGAGATAATCATGATATTCTTTTGGTACTAATTGCTCAGGGGGAATTTCTTTTGGTTGTACTCGTTTGAGCAACTTTTGTTGTTCCATATCCCTTTCTAAGGAATTGATCCAATGATACACATTGTAGCTTTGATCTAGCTGTTCTTTTCAAAGCATCTGTAAAAACTTGCTTGGGGTGGAATCACCTTGTTGGAGATTTCAACAATGCTGGGGACATCTCGTCAATCTAACCGATCCAGTTGTCCAATCTATATCTGGGTTGTGGCGTTGTAACCACTCATATCCCAGGATAAATTCGAACTTTCCTAGATCAGTGACCTCTGCTGTTAATTTCTCACGGTGACCTTCATATTCCATAACAAGCTGACAGTTATGCGTTATTCTTCCAGCAGCATTCAGGGTACCATCGGCGTTATACACCACTATAGGGTGTCTTAAAGGGATTAAAGGTAGATGAAGATGCTGTGCAAATTTTAGATCAATGAAGATCGCATTTGCTCCAGAGTCTAGGAGGGCGGCTGTTTTTGTGAAAGATATATTTAACTTTGGGGTTATCTTTATGGGAAGAACTATATCCTTCTGGGGATTTAGAGTTCTTAGGAAATGAAACTCTGTTTCTTTCGAATCTGGTAATAGATCATCCAGATCTTCTTCGGTCAAGTCCGGGTACATAGTCTGAACATCGTGTCGTTTTTGTTCAGGGGTGGGATTAGAAGTTTCCATACTTCGTATCTCCACTACTTCTGGGAAAACTTTTTCTTTATTAGTTATATGTGAATCAAGCACCAGTGTTACGTCCCGGCCAAGCTCATCATCTAGATAAGACCCGCATGACGGCAAAGATAAAGTTTCTTCTATTTTCAGAATAGCATAACAATTCGGGCTTCCTCCTTTCCCAGATCTAGAGGGTTGCCCTAATCTTTTCCCTTCTTGGAAATGGTTTCATAATTCTGGAACCAGGCATGGGCTTCATCAAAACCCATTCCTGTGATTGACTTACTCCAATCTCTTTCCTTTCCTTTCAAGGGTTTCGGATCTTCCCCTCGTTCATCGGAGTTCATTTCTCGGATGTTACGAGAAGGTCGTCCCGTGGCACACCATTTGGCATGTCCTCCTCTGAGGAATTTACATTTTTCGCATGCCTTTTTGGGTTTTGGGCATTTTGAGGCCACATGAGGTCCTTGGCAATTAAAACATTTTAGGGGGCAAGATCCTGATCCCTTTTGAATGGCATCTATGTCCATGGCGTTTGGATCTTTTGCAGGTCTGGAGATTCGATTGGCAGTTCCTTGCCGAATGAATCCTAGTAGCTCCTGCCTTTCTCCGTATTCCTTGACTTTGGCCATGAAGGTGGCGCATTCCTTGTACCGTCCATCTCGTAAGAAGAGATATTTGACCATATCTTGATTCATGTTTTGTTCCATGATTTGTAGAATACGGTCTCCGTCATATTCGGCTGTTGCTAGGTAATTTTCCAGCTTGATAAGGTATTGGGCTACCGTCATTTTGTCGGTTTGTTTTAGATTTTCGATCTGATGTCTAGCCCATTCCTTTTCATTGGTTAAGCGGAAATGAAGCTCAATAAGCTTTTTGAACTCGGGCCAATCCGTTTCATCCCCTTTTAGGATTTTATTGAGATGTGCTCGTGCAAATGCGCCAGCATTGCCTTTTGTCATTCTTGACAATATTGCTTTTACTCCCGCTTCTCCTCTTAGAACTCCTAAATTTTCCTGTCTCCATACTTGGGCTTTTGTCCACCATTCTTCGAACTTTCTTCCTCTAGTACCATTGTATTCTCCTGGATCGGCTACGATCTTGGTAATTCTGGCACTTCCGTTAGAGGATGGTCCAGCTTTCACTTGTTCTTCCATCTCCTCAATGTCTTCTCGCAGTTTTCTGTTTTCTCATAAGATTTGTTCCATAGCCTGGCTATGCACATCGAGATATTCTTTAAGATGAATTCCTAACTGGGATAACTCATTCTTTGATGATCCGGTGAGCGCGTCAAGCACTTGAGAAAGATGTTCGGGTAATGCCATAATGGTTTAATCAAAGGCAGCGATGGTGGCGTTATCGTCGTCCCGATCTGATCTTACTAATTCAGGGATGTGCCAATCGTTCTCGTTAAACCAACCTCCATGGTATCTCCAATTATCTCTGGAGGCTTTGGTCGGGCTAACTATGCCGAAGCTTATTCCAAAAGGGTTTTCTTCAGTCCTATATGTGTGTACTACTGCGAGTATTGGGGCGTTTCGTTCAACAACAAGTTTTATAATCCAGCAAATTACGATGGTGCAAACAAGAAAGATTCCGATGAGTGTGGCAAGGATGAGCTCAAACTTTGAGATCATTTAGTAGTGTTGGCAGTTGTGGGGGCGTTGTTAGAGTCCTTCTCCAAAGATTCAACCGTCTGAGGTTGCGTTGGTAGTGGGTACTACTCCTATGAAGGCAGAGTAAGGTGTTCTAAAGGTCCTGCTTTGGTTTCCTACAAAGAGGATTGGGACTTGCAAATCGGTTGCATACTTGGCAATCCACCTAAGGAAGTAGATTGTGATGATGTAAAAAGTCAAACTAAAAAGGAGGAGAATGACAATTAATTGCATTCAATATTTGTAAGAGTGAGGTGGGATGTTTCGTAATTCTATCCTACTTCCTCTTTCTATTCCCCTCTTTATCTCCTGCTGATATTGCTGGCGTTGCCTTTTCTTAGGCGGTGGTGGTGCTGCAGGTGCTTCTTCAAACTCGTACTCCGACCAGCCTTTCGATCTTCTTCTTTTTGGAAGGTTAAAGGTCCAACTATAGAAATTGGCCTGTCCCGTCGAAGCTAAAGCGTAAAATCCCCTCTCTTCTTCTGAGGGCAGCCGATGCAGTGGTGACCGATCAGCGACGTCTATAATACTTGGACCCGGGCTGCAATCGTTCGGGTCGGGGGTAGGAGGAAGGAGGAGGTCGGGGCTGTTTTCTTCTCTCTCTCTTTTTGTAGGGGTTGATAGTATAAGGGGGACAACTATGTCCTCTTCCTTCACATCTATGGCTGGCGGTGTACTCTCTTCGCAGCCGATCTCTTCTCTCAGATCTCTGTTGATCGTATCTCTGATGATCGAGTTCTGATGGGGGAAGCCTAGTAAAGAAGCCTCTAACTCTTGTAAAAAGGTGGTGGCAGGCGACTCTGATCTGTTCCCACCCTCCGGGACCTGTGCAGCTGGTTCTTGTGCTTCTCTCGGCTCTGCCCATTGGTGACCGATGATGAAGGGACGAAGGGAGTGGTGGAACTGGGGGAAGGACACTAGCACTCGTTAGTACTGGTCCTGTAGTAGAGGGGGTCACTAGAAAGAATAAGAGTCTAGTCTAATGAAACAGCAGAACCCTCTTGGGAACTTGAACCGGCTCTACTACAACTATCAGCTAAAAGAATAAAGAATACTAACTCGTTCTGTTGAGGAAAGAGTTGAGGTAATGAAGTGGCTTAGTAGTTGAGTTCTGGAGAAAACCAAGAGACTAGACTGGGGATCTACCCAGCATTGTCCTTGGGGTTTATATACTACTATACTATTTGTACATGTTTGTTTAACCCTAATACCTGATTAGGTAGAATGCTATGCCTACACAGTAGGGCTACGACTAAGGTAAGAGTCCATGTTGTAGCTATCCAATAGCGATAAAGGATCTGTATAGCCTCTAGGGCTAAGGGTTCTGCCATCCAATGGTGTAAAGGGTATACCACAGCCTCTAGGGCTGAGGGGAACAGAAATGAATAACATGTTTGATACTGCAGGTGGCAGATCAAATGGAAGAGAAGCCGCAGCAGTGGTAATGAACTAGGCTGTGCCATAGCCATGCACAGCATGGAAATGAAAAGAATCACGCGGTGATTAAAAGGGCATTGGCTACACGTGTTAGAAGTCTAGAAGGAACACGGTAATTACTATGTTAAAGAATAGCCAAATGGAGATAGATCTGATCGGGAAGAAGAGCAGAAGATAAGCACGATCAGATTAGTCATGAAACGATAAGATAAGATCAAGCAAAAAGTATATGCTAAGTCCGTTGTGATGAAGAGTCTACCAGAGACTGTATTCGAGACGGCAAGGATCGTCACACCATGAATATGGAATTCCATGGCTTCTCAGGAATTGGGAGCTGTTTTAGGAGACTGTAGGGCTTATGTCTAGGGACCTTGGCTTGAGCACAGGCTGTGCAAGAAGAGACATACTCCTTGATGAATGTCCGGATGCCTGGCCAGGTATATTCCTAATGGATTAGCTCCAAAGTGTGATTTTGTCTAAAATGTCCAGATAGCAGATGATCATGCTTATACCAGAGCACATGGAGTCGGAGGTTATCAGCATCTGGAACATAGATACGATTATCCAAACGGAGGAAGCCATTGGAGTCAACAGACCAGTGCAAATCAGGGTCAGAGTCAGAGAGGTGGATGGCAGCGATGGGGTTAGAGGAGAGGGCAGAGAGAATATCGCTGTGAAGTGACTCAATGTCGAAGAGGGTGCTGGCCTGGAGAACTGGAGCTGCAAGATAAGTGGCCCGTAAGGATGCAGCAAGCTGTTCCTGAGTAAAAATGGGGTGGAAGTTGTGGGGATTAACACGAGTGTAGTCCCTATCCTCCTCTTTGGGGTAGACGTCCCAGCATCTAGTAAGGGCATCAGGCTTGGCTCTGAGGCGTTCAGGGCGGAAACGAACGATCAGATTGAACTGGGAAAGGAACTCCAACCACCGGGCCTGCCGGCGAGTTAGAAGCTTGGTAGTGGCGAAATACTCCAGATTTTTGTGATCAGTGATGACGTTAACTGGAGTTCCGGAACCTTCAAGGTAGTGGCACCAAGTCTGGAATGCCTCATGGATGGTGAGTAGCTTCTTGTCATGGGTGTCATAATTGAGCTCCGGAGAATGGAGCATCCGAGAGTAGTAAGCGACTGGCTGGATTTCCTTGTCCATACAACAGATAGAGAGGATACCAGCAATAGCGTAGTTGGAGGCATTGGTTTCTACTATGATCAGAGTGTTCGGAACCCAGTGGGTAAGGATCGGAGCCAAGGTAAAGGCATCCTTGAGCGCCTGGAAGGCGGAACGACAGTCTGCAGAGAAGTTCCATGGAGTGCCCTTTTATGTGAGTTGGGTCAGGGGAACAACAATATTAGAGTAGTTATAAATGAAATGCCTGTAGAAATTCATAAAACCCAAGAAGGACTAGATGTCCTTGACTTTCCAAGGCTTGGGCCAATCTAAGATTGCTTTAACCTTTTCTGGAGACATGGTAAGTCTGGAGGGAGAGAGTTGGTATCTGAGATAATTGGTGGAGTCGGTGTGAAATTCGCACTTATCTGGGCGGGTGTAAAGTCTGTGTTTGCAGAGTCGACAGAGCACTTTCCAGACATGCTCCTTGTGGGAGGCCTTGTCCGCAGAGTAGATGAGGATGTCATTGAGATAGACTATAACACAAACATCTAATAGATCAGCAAAGATGGTGTTAACAAACTGCTGGAAAGCTGCTGGAGCATTGGTGAGACCAAACGGCATGACTAGTCACTCATACAAGCCATATCGGATCTGGAATGAAGTCTTCCATTTATCTCCCTCAGCAATGCGGACCAGGTGGTATGCATGCCAGAGGTTGATTTTGATATAGATCTTAGCTTGGCTCAGAGCATCTAGGAGGTCAGAGATGTGGGAAAGGGGATAGCGGTCTTTCTTCATGATCTTGTTAAGTCCTCAAAAGTTGATGCAGAGGCAGAGGGAACTGTCCTTCTTGCAGACAAAGAGGACTGGAGCAGCATAGGTGGAAGAGGAGAGGTGAATGAACCCATTAGCTAGGTGTTCATTAAGGAACATCCGGAGTGACTCAAGCTCAGAGATGGAGAGGGAGTACATGGTACCCAATGGAGGAGATGTATCTTCTTCCAGGTTGATTCTGAGATCGTGTTCGCGATGCAGAGCAAGCTTAGAAGCCCTGCTTTTGCTAAAGATATCCATGAAGTCATGGTAGTCTGGAGGGACTCCAGAGAGATTAACAGGATCTGGAGTTGTGAAAGATGCACAGAGTTGGGTATTCTTGGGGCAGAGTTGCAGGCTAAACTGTAAGGAGCCCTGAAGGCAACAGGCCAATGCAAAGGCAGGTGCATTAATCAGTGCAATGGGTGGAGCCTTGCAATCATGGAAACCCAGTGGATTGGGGGGTGTGAGGTCAGCTGGAGGAGGTAAGTCCGGAGGCTGTGGGGTAGAGCTTGAAGTTGCTGGCAAAGTCTGTCCAGATGGGCAGAATGAGATACTGCTCGAAACCCAGTCAATCAACGGATTGTAGGGGGTGAGCCAGTTGTGTCCTAGCATGAGGAAACAGGATCCATCCAGCAGAGTGATGTAGAATGTCATCGGAGTGATGTCACCAGTTTCAAAATGGATAGAGAGGTTGACAGCATGAGTAATGGTGGAGTTGGATGTTCTATCAAAGAGCCGGAGTTCAAGCGGAGGAACGGAGTATGGGGAAAGTCTGTAATCATTAATGAATGAGGTATCTATGAAACAATCAGACAATCCAGAGTCTACGAGTGTGGAAAAGGTTGGGATGTCATAGGAAAGAACTAAGATGGTAGGCATGAGGGAGCGGGGATTTGAGAGAGTGGATGCATTGAGTCGGACCTCCTTAGGTGCATGGGCGGAGTCAACGCAACCTTGAGTCCGTGCGGAGTCTATGAGGCTGCTGACTATTTTTTTGCCTCTGTGCTAGAGGCCTCCAGTCTGACTTCCGGAGTTGTGGTCGTAGCCACATTGTCAAGTCCAGGTCCTCCAGACTAGTCCAACGATGTCTGGAATGGAGTTGCAATGGGAGGGTGAGGAAAGGATGGGTGGAACAGAGGGGGTGAGGATGTTTGGCACAGGACTTATGTGTTGCGCCCTTGTACTCGTTATCCTCAGAGTCAGAGGTCAGATGAGCGCAGAGCTCAAGGTTGGAAGCATGAGGAGGAGACTAATTTGATATTCAAACTGAAGTATGTACAAGTTGGAGTACCATATTTATACTATGGAGTCCGGATGGATTAGTAATGGAATGTGACAGGTTGTCAAAGGTGA
>JBBPUB010000269.1:0-19562 GCA_038094415.1 Xerocomus alliaceus | reverse complement strand
GCTGTGCATGGCTATGGCATAGCCCAGTTCATTACCACTGCTGCAGCTTCTCTTCTATTTGATCTGTCACCTGCAGTATCAAACATGTTATTCATTTTTGCTCCCCTTAGCCCTAGAGGCTGTGGTACACCTTTATCACTATTGGTTAGCTACAACATGGACTCTTATCTTAGTCGTAGTCCTACTGCGTAGGCATAGCATTCTACCTAAACAGGTATTAGGGTTAGACAAACATGTACAAATAGTATAGTAGTATATAAATCCCAAGGACGACGCTGGGTAGATCTCCAGTCTAGTCTCTTGGTTTTCTCCAGAACTCGACTACTAAGCCACTCCACCATCAACTCTTTCCTCAATAGAATGAGTTAGTACTTCCCATCCTTTATTAGCTGATAGAAGTAGTAGAGCCAGTTCAAGTTCCCCATTGGGTTCTGCCATTTCAGAGATAGTTATTGAAGTTTCTGTTTTGTTAGTCAAGGAGTTTATGCATTTCAAGAGAGACTGCAGAACAAACAGTTGCTTTAAGGTTATTGTTAAGAAAGACTATAATGTAGAGAAGGCATGGAAGAGTGGATTTGAAGTGAGTTCTATAGTGTTTAGAAAAGTAGACAGGGTATTGTATAATTTCACTCCAAATATTAATTTGTTTGACCTCAAAATAGAATGTGTTTACTGCATAGAAGGAGTATTCCAGCTAAATCATATAGTTAATGTAAAGTAGAGTTAGAAGAGTTTGAGGCCAGTATATATCAGATATGGTGGTAGTGACAAATGGTAATAGTAGTGAACTAAAATCTAAATTAGTGAAAACTACAATTTAAGTGTGTTATTGTCACATGAGCAGCTGGAGTCTACTGTGTTGGAGATGAAAGGTACAAAGATTGACTAGGTCTTGATGATTTTGAAGATGCAAAGAGAAATAGTGTGATGATCCTTGCCGTCTTGTATATGGTCTTGGGTAGACTCTTCATTGCAATGGACTTAGTGTATAATTTTTGCTTGATCTTATCTTATCATTTCATGACTAATCTAATTGTGATTATCTTCTGTTCTTCCTCCCGATCAGATCTATTCCCATTTGGCTATTCTTTAACATGGTTATTACTGTGTCCCTCTAGACTTCTAACATGTGTAGCCAACGCCCTTTTAATCACTATGTGATTCTTTTCATTTCCGTGCTGTGCATGGCTATGGCACAGCCCAGTTCATTACTGCTGCTGTGGCTTCTCTTCCATTTGATCTGCCACCTGCATTATCACACGTGTTATTCATTTTCATTCCCCTTAGCTCTAAAGGCTGTGGAACGCTTTTATCGCTATTGGATAGCTGCAACATGGACTCTTACCTTAGTCATAGCCCTACTACGTAGGCATAGCATTCTACCTAATCAGGTATTAAGATTAGACAAACATGTACAAATAGTATAGTAGTATATAAACCCAAAGGACGACGCTGGGTAGACCCCCAGTCTAGTCTCTTGGTTTTCTCCAGAACTCAACTACTAAGCACCTTCACCACCTCAACTCTTTTCTCAACAGAACAAGTTAGTATTCTTTACCTTTTTAGCTAATAGTTGTAGTAGAGCCGGTTTAAGTTCCTATCGGGTCCTGCTGTTTCAAATAGCAAACATGATGCAGAGGCTGTAGTGGACTCAAGACTACATAGATTGTGTAGACTAAGAATGGGGAACAAGTGTACATAGCACTATGGTATATAAACCATGACTGAAAGTCATAGAATGTAAGGGAATGTGGATAGCTAAGCTGTTGTCAGAGAAATGGCTGTGGAGAGATAAGCATCCCAAGAATGAAGATAAGGAAGGCTATGAAGATAAGGCTAGAAGGCTGCAGAATGTGGAGCCACCACCAGGATAAAGTGATGTTCTTTATAGAAGATAAAGAAAGGAGGAGAGAAGTGTGGCATGGTGAAGGAAAAGAGAAAAATATAGCAGAAGATATATCAGATTGTAACAGTTATAGAGTATAAACAAATGAATACAAACAGATTTCCTAATTTGAAAAGGATCTCATATGCCACTTGACCAGTTACATTAAAAGCAAATTTGATTGTAGATATTATAGCCCCTTGTTTCTTTAAACAAAGGTATTAGAAATATGGAAAATATCTTACCAAGTTCAACAATATGTTTGTCATATCCACTAGAGATATGTTTGACCTATGTTTGATAATCAAACATACATTAAACATAAGAATCATATGGTCTAACATTAATCTGCCATTCTAATAATATGTTTCATATGTATATCTCACATCAGACATAAAACTGGCTTACTAATAATATATTTGTTATACCCATTAATCTTATGTTCAACATATGTTCAACAGTCAAACATAAGTTGAACATAAGAAAAACAGCATGAATTCATTGATTAAAGCCATCATTACTTTTTTTTTTTTTTTTTTTTTTTTCAAACAGCAAAATGTAAACACTATCTTCAATGCTCATACTCTAAATGCTACCTCCATTAATAATGGCACTTTCACAAGGCCTTTCTTAGAATCATCTTACTATATTAATGTTAAAATCTCAACCTCTTCATTAACTTCTTTCTCCTTTGACATGAATAATATCTTTTTACATCAATATACAGTTCTAGCTGCTGTGCAAACCCTTGAATATATTTGACCATATATGAAATCTATCCTATTAATGTCAAAAAAGCTATGCATTAAACATAGACCATTTGTTTCACTTTCATACTTCTATTCTAGTGCCTAAGGTTCACTATGCATTCATGCACAAGAGTATTACATATATTCTAATGGACAGAATAAGTAGGCATAAGCTTGCCAAAGGGTGGAGGTTGCAATCTGAGAAGCTCAAAAGAAGAATACTTGATTAATTAAAGCAAATGACAGAGAAACTGCAGTCTGTACCCTCTAAAAGCCCTTATATCAGCAATATAAATGGAGATATCTTATTTAATGGCTAATTTCCTGATATATTTTTAATTATTGGACCATTTAAAATCATTTATAATTTTCATTGTTTTTTATATAACAATGTGCAGAAACATCCAAACAACATATAAGTCATTAATAGAATAATTGCCTTGCAGAATAGGTCTTGACCAATGTCAGTTCTTACACATGAAGATACAAGTAGCCTGAACATTCTTGTATATAATAATGATGGTGTTGAAATCATTGATTGAAAAACCTTCAGATGGTATCCATTCTACTAGAGGTATTTCATGGCATGGTATGTTAATCCACAGAATAAATTCTAGAGAAACAAAGTATTTAAGTTTTTAAATACATCTTCAAAAGAGATGGAGATGGAACAGATATAACTCATATACTTTTGTAATGTTTAATGTTTCACAAGCATATACCATACAATGAAAGCATGTCTGGATTTAAAACATTTATACATTTCAAGAAATCACCTTCTCATTTATCATTAAATCACAAATAAATGGCTTAGTAGAGTTTCAATTTTCTTCTTAAAAAACCTTTCTGCCTTCCACTTCTGCTCATAGTATGATACAGCAAACTCTTGCACCTTTTTCCAATCCATTACATAGGTTTTTAGTGCTTTTCTGTCAGTGTCAAAGATTTCAATCACTTCTTGAATCTAGAACTAGCAGATCTAGTTAGGCATTATTTCTGCCCTGATAGGGACTCTGCTAATGATCTCATAGATCCATTTTATACTAGTGACCTTGGTGATAGTTAGGCACACAAGGAGCATATTGATTGAATGCAGTAGAATCTTGAGTTTTTCAAACATTCATTAAATAACACCTTTTTTCTGTATTCTTTTTCTTGTATGTAAGTGAAATTTCTAAATAGGTTTGTTCTTAGATTTGCTTTTAGAACCCATGATTAGGGTCTAGTGATATCTGATGTATATCATTAGTTGTCTGTGATATTCATATAGTCTACATACATGTGGTCAAGGTGGTTTGTGTTAGAACCATCTTTATGGGCATAAAATGCAAGGTAAAGTCTTGGCTTATTGAATGGCATTCTAAGTAAACTGGAGTGGGAATGGGAATAGAAATGGGGTGAAAGGCAACAACAAGAACTAACCCTCAAAATATAATCAATTATGCACATAGTTCAAATTAGAAATTGCATATACAATATTTTAGATACATGTTTAAAATTGATAATTGAGCAAGGCTTTCTCATAATAACCAGTGCATGTTAGAGTCTATTATTTATATGTGCAAAGCCTTCTCAAGAATAAAGTCATTAATCTGCTTGTATTAACTATGTTTGACTTATGTTTAATACTTTCCCCTATCCTAGTTAATGTGTTTACCACAGTATCTGAGCCATGACTTTCCATATTAGGCAACTATTACAGCATAGTATGACTAACACCTACATACACTAAGCAACAAAACTGATTCAATGTTTGTACCATCTTGATTGATGAGTGAATATCTAGAAAACCATTAATGCTGGACTCATAAACCTAGATATCATTAGAAAGTCCTAATTAGAGGCTTTCTAAAAGTATATACATTACTTAGGTAATTTCTACTGTACTAGAAAATATCATTGAATTAATCAAGGGTACTCATTGAATTGGTTTTGTTGCTGATATAATGAGTATTATAAACTAGTATAAAGTGTATCTTCTTTTGGCCTTGATGACTTTCTGAACCCTTCTAAGCATACTTTCAATCAAATTCTAACACTGGCCCACCTCAATCTTGTACCACTCTGCCACAATCCTTTTCCAAAGTTCCATTACTCCCTTAGGTGGCTCAGAATACTCTGCTAGCCTTCTTTTGAGGATAAATCAGAAATGTACTATGGGGTTAAGGTCTGGAGACTGAGCAGGCCATACCATGACCTTAAATCCATGGTCCTCAAGCCATTTCCTAGCCTTTTTACTAGTATGCTTGGAGTTATTATCTTGCTAAAAGATAATGACTTCTGAAGATTTTCCATAATCTGCTAGGGTTTGTTGAAGCTCATCCTTCAAGATCTGTGTATAAAGGTTAGCATCCATCTTACCATCAATCTTGCAAGCCATTCCAACCCCTTTCCAAGTCATACAACCCCACATCATCACTGATCCTCCTCCAAACTTGACAGTATCCTTTACCAACCTATTACTGAGGCCCTCTTTTGCCTTTTTCCATGCCCACTTCTTGCCATCTAAGCCAATGCAATTAATCTTGGTTTCATCTAACCATATAATAGATTTCCAGTCCTCCACAGTCTAATGCTGGTGACTTAGAGCAAAGTCTAACTGCTCTCTCCTATAATGTTGAGAGAGCAAAGAACATTTCTTCTTCACTACAGCCTTTATTCCAGCTTTTTTGAGATGTCTTCTAACAGTCTAGGGAGAGATAGAGTGGTTTTTAATATTCTGGAGTATCTTGGTGACTTGAATAGCATTCTCAGCCTTTCCAGTTTCAATAAGACAAATAGCATGACACATATCAATAGGAGTAATAATGGATGGATGACCACCAGAGGATTTGGGCAAGTTAGGATAGTATTCAGAGCAAATCCTGCTGATAGTAGATTGGCTGAGACCAGTAGAATGGGCAATTTGATGGGTTGAATGGTGTAATTGAAGAAGAGAGATGATATGAGTAGTTTGCTCAATAGAAAGAGATTTTATGATAATGGAAGTGGAAAAAGCAAAGGTGTTTGTACCATGTTGAACTTATGATATATCACATGATCCATAACTTATATAATATCCTATCTTAACATGTAGTTTTAACATTTTAAAGTATTAGCAACAAAACCAATTCAATGAGTACCCTTGATTAATTTGATGATATTTCCTAATACAGTAGGAATTACCTAGGCAATGTATATATTTTTGGAAAGCCCTTGATTAGGACTTTCTAATGATATTTAGGTTTATGAGTCTAGCATTGATGGTTTTCTAAATATTCACTCATCAATCAAGATGGTACAAATATTGAATCAGTTTTGTTGCTTAGTGTAGACTATATGGACATTGGCTCTATTATTTCATTGGTAAGACTGTGGGAACATCTGTTGATATAGGCTATATTCTATATTATGTTTTATAGTTGAACATAGCATATATGCCATCCACAAGTGTTACAGCAGTTTTCAAAAGTCCATGAAAAGTAACCAAATCATTTGAATGGTTTATTGGGCACATGACTAGGACCCCAAAGTGCCTCCAGTCACATGTGTTGTATATACTCATAATAGTTATTTTTCTTTTTTCCATTTGCTATTGACCAGCATGTTATTGCCATCTTCAACTCAAGATCTTAAGGATTCTCCATTTTATTGACTGTCTATTCAAAGGTCAAGAAGATACTATGAGGTAAATCTACTTTCAAGGAAGAGAAGTCAGTGAAGACAAAGAAGCTCTTATTCACAATCAAATCTTCAAATGCCAGCTATATTGACTTTTTGAAGGCCATGCTCCAAAAGCATAGCCAGAAGGAGTATGTGGTCATAGAAAAGAATCACTACCCATTTAGGTATACTCTACTGAAAGTAAAGGAGTATATTTTTTTAATTTTCTCTCATCATGCAGGGTACTAATGGCAGCTGTAGACAATAAGCTGTTAAGGCAATTAATATTGACAATCTTGTGGATTATAAGGAGATGGTAACAAAAATTGCTGACTCCAAGAGTAAGTCAGCAATGGTCAAGATCTTCATTAACATGCAGCACATTCAGAAGCTGCCCTGAGTGCATGCTAGCTCTGGAGATGAGTCACATTCTAATAATGATGCTAGGATATGTGTGAGTTCATATTGGGCACAGATGCTTCAGAAGTGTATTGATATTTTACTAGGAAAAAGTGCATTCTATGAAGGCTGACCTTGATACCTGTGTGGCTAAATGGTGTTACACGGATAGACCAAGTTTGCTACTAGAGACAAAGGCCTTCAAGACTGGGTGGGGTACTGAGGAGCTTGGAGGTGCAATGGGATGAGGAACATGGTGCAAGGATTGCAGTGGACTCAAGACTACATGTTATTGCATAGACCAAGAATAAGGAGTAAGTACAAGACATGCTGGTATATAACCTATGAGGAAAAGTCATAGAATGTGATAGAAGGTGAATAACTAAGCTATCACTAGAGAGATGACTGTGGAGTGGTAAGCATCCCAAAGTGAAAAGAGAAAGAACTATAGCAAAAGGGAAAGAAAAGCTGTAGAACATGGAGCCATCACCAGGATGAAGTAATATTCTATGTACTAAAAGAAAAAGGGAGACATATACTGAGGAATGGTGATAGAGATGAGGAAAACATATCAGTGTATGTAGAAAAGTGTAACAAATGGTGTGGCAGACTTCAGCAAAAGTACAAGAGTGAACATAATGAAGGGCTAACATACATTGGGCCCCTTGGAGCTCTTGCATTAACACCAGTAATGATCCTTGATTGGACTTGGGCTCTTAATGTGGGCCAGGCTACTCTATTCACACCACCCAATATTGATTCATTCAACCCTGCAAGCAAGGCTTCTATTCTTTTCTATACAAGAAGAGCTTTCACACAGTCATCACCATCTTTAGCCATTGACATCAACTCCTTGACCTCTATGCTTCTAATATAAACTCTAGTCCAGTTGGATTTTCTCCCTACAGCTGTAGGAGCTACAACCTCCAATTTGGATATGTCCATTGGTATGCCATGCAGCAGTGTTCCTTCACTGCCAACTCCTCAGACTTCAACTCAGCAGAAGAATGTTGGTGAGGCCAGATCATCATCACCACTTGTCCTCTCTTCATTTCATCTGAAACACTACCTTGAATATGCTCAGGCAAACTTAGATGTCCACAACACACTATTATATAGGTCTGCTCTGAAGGACAATAGATATGGCCCCAACATTCTTTCTGACATTGAAAACAAGGCCTTTATTAATCTTGGCATCTTACTAGGCAATGTGATCCACCTGAAGAAAAATAGTTTGGTGTGGTGAAATGGACCTGATGCAAAGTGAAAGCAGAGCAATATAGTGACATTGAAGTCTGAGAATGAACCACCAGTAAAAAAGGTGGTCTATAAAAAGTGATACCATGATGAAGGTGGTGCATGGTTCACTGTGTCTCTGATGATGCCAGGAAGTCCACCCCCAGACCTGGATTATGACCTCCATTACTTTTGTAAGGCACAGAACCAATGGCTCCCTGTTCCACAAGGATTCACCATTGTTAAGGATGAAGAACTGCCTTACTTTGACTTATAGGACTTCACTACATATGCTCATGTTGTAGTAGCTACTGATTTGCAACTTGACATCATCCTGTCATTGTTACATGAGTAACCTGAGTCTTGCTAAGCAAGCATGAGGGGTATGAGGGTGGGCCAGATATAGGAGAGTACTTAAAGGTTTGATAGACAGAGGGATGTAATGTAAGGATGCAGTGGACTCAAGGTTATGTAGAATTGTGTAGACCAAGAATGAAGACTATAGTACAGGGCACAGAGTATAAATACTACAATAGAATCATGTGGAATATGATGAAAACTGGGATACTTAGCTATTGTGAAAGAAATGACTGCGGAGAGATAAGCGTCCCAAGATAGTGGTATCTAGGGTTAAGGGGATAAAGAAAGAAGAGCTGCAGAACAAGTGGACACTACCAAGAGGAATGGACATTCATAGTAAGAGATGAAGTATGGTGGGGTAAACTGTGGAATGGTGAATAGAAGAAGGAAAACATGGTGAAAGATATAGTAAATCATAACAATACCCCCTTTGTATACTGAAACCCCTGGTTCCAGTATTCTATCCACAGGAGGGCCCTTCAAAGATTGCTTTCACCTATTGAATGGTATAATGTTCAAATGGACAATTGTCTTGGATGTGTCCAGTCTCATCACAAGTTGCACATACTCACCTAGGACAGAAGTGAGGTTCATGCCCCCAATTCTGGTAGAAGGAGCATTGGGTTTGTAAGCAAGAACGAGCATTATGTCTGGGGGCCAGAGTCTGGCAGACTGGGCAGTGATAGAGGGAGCAGTTTGCCTGATAGTGACTGCTACCTCTGCATTGAAAGCAAGTGGTAGTGTCAGAGGCAGGTTGTAAATGTACTGGGGATGTGAGGACTTGTGAGGGGGAGAAAAGGACTTGTTGACTATTGGGCAAGGTGAGGAGGAAACTGTGATTGGCAGCAACAATGTCAAGGTCCAGGGTGTAAGTGGTTAGTCCAAGCAAATTCTCAGAGCCCATGAACATAGTGGTGCTAGTCAAAAAGGTGGTGGGAGACGAGAAAGAAGGTGGAGGGGAAGAGATCCTGTTGACAAGAGCTGGGGTAGGTGCAACAGGAAATGAAGGAGTAGTGATAGGTAAAGAAGGGGAAACAACAGTATTTGGTACAGAAGAAATTGATTCAAGGTAGTGATCTTGTTCCTGCAGAGTGAGAGAAAGGTAAAGTTGACAAAAAGCAGGAAAGATCAGGTCCAGGGCAAGCATGGAAATGTAAGTATCAAAGCCATAGAGCCATAGAATGGATAAAATATGTTCTGGGAGTTTGCTAATGGTTAAACATAAGGGAATACCAAACATGGGAGAAAGATCCAATGGAGCACAACAGTTATGATAATATTGGACTCAAGCTATTTCATGAAATAAGTGTATCAACTCCTAGGTGATTTCATCATTCTGATAGAGGAGAAGAGCCTCGACAGCATGGAGGAGCTGGAGGTCTGTGAGGATAGTGCTATATAGGATGAATGTAGCTGAGGTGGGCAAGAAGGAGGGCTGCACACATGAGGATCTGAGACATGCATACCTAGACAGTGATGAAAAGATGGATGAGGTGGGTGAAAGCATTTTCTAGAATAATGCAAGTAGTGGGGTCGATGGGCATCTAATGATGGTGAGGGAATGTAGCTGCCCAATATATAGTGACCACAACGGTGGTGATAAGGATGAGGTAGAGAAGGAGGATGGAGATGATCAGCTGGTAGTCCATGTGGTCTATGATGAGTCCTGGTTACCACAGTTGATTGGGCATTTATAATCTGTCAGAATAGAGGCAGTGTGACGGAGATTACTCTTGGGTTCCCAAGTATTTTCGGATGGGGCATAATCTTTTTATTTGATAAGATAATGATAGTGATCAGGGGTTTCCTTGTGGACTAGAATGGCCTCAACTTTGTATTCTTCTTTGCCATCTATAAACTCTGGTGGGGGTTCCAGGAATAAAGGGCCATGAGTGGAAGTTTGTTTAAATGGGAATAGAAGGGAGGCATGGAACATATTGTGAATTCTCTAGGATTTAGAGAGTTTGAGGTGATAGACAAGTGGCAAGAGGGTTTGGATGACTTCAAACAGTCTTACTTGTTTGGGGGCAAGTTTTCTAGATGGAAATGGGATATGGAGATGAGTAGCTTCTAGTCATACCCGGTCTCCAACCTTCCAAGGGACAAACTTAGTCATTTGATGTCTTTTCATCACTAGGCATGCTGAACTATGCACAGCTAGAGCTTCATCCCTTGCTTTGGTCAGGGCATCCATTCTGAAGGAGAGTGCAGAAATGAAGGTCTTTGTGAGGGAGGGAAATGCTCTGGGTTTGTAGCCCATTATGAGACTGAATGGAGATTTCTGAATGGAGAAATGTGGGCAAGAGTTATGCTGGAACTCAGTGGTAGTGAGAAACTTGGCCCAATTATGTGGATTGTTTCCACAAAAGATCCTTAAGTATGTTTCAAGTTCCTGGTTGGTTCTTTTAATTTGACCATCTGTCTGTGGATGGTATGCTGTGGATAGTTTGACGTTGTAGTGGAGTAGTCTGGCTAGCTCTCAAGCTAGGGCAGAAGCAAACTGTAGTCCCTGATCCAAGATGATAGAGTCTTATAGTCCAAATCATCTAAACACATGATCATGAAAAAGGCATGCTACCTCTAGTGCATCAATGGTTTTGTGGCAAGGAGTGAGAATTACCCCCTTTGTAAGCCCATGGTTGACCATGACCATAATAGAGTCAAAATCCTCAGAGATGGATAAGTCAGTAATTAAGTCAACTAACAGTTGCTTAAATGGGAGGGTAGTGAGGGAGGGGATCGGTGTCAAAGGTGGGACTGTGGGGTGAGTGTTGACCTTAGAAGTCTGGCAGGTGGGATAGCCATTGATGAAGTTTTTGACAAAGATGGCAAGACCTGGCCATCAAAAGTCCCATTCCAGTAATGCTTTAATGTGAAATTGGCCTGCATGTCCCGTGGTAGATGCTGAGTGGAATGTGTGGAGTAGGAATGATTTGTGTTCAGGAGGAACATATAGTCTGTTTCTGTAAAAAAGGTGGCCATTGTTGAACTTCCAGTCTAATACAGTTGATCTGGGAAATAGTGGAGAGCCTAGTTATAATGCCTTGAGTGCTTTGAGAACTAAGGGATTGGTAGCAGAGGAGATTTGGATCTTGTGAAGGAGAGCAGTGTCAAGAGCTTGAATAATGATGGGTTCTGGGATTATGGAAAAATTCATATTGTTGGTGGATGTGTCAAGAGAGGACTGTCAAGACAGTGCATCCGCTGGACCCATCTTGGTTCCTGGGGTAACCTGCCATACTAGATCAAAATCTTGCAGAAAGAGAGACCAACATGCTTGACATCAAGAGAGTTTTTGGGGGTCATGGATGTAAGATAGGTTTTTGTGATCAGTGATGATGGTGACTGGGTGGGTGGACCCTGAGAGGTATTGTCTCCATTCCTCCAAAGTGAGGATAACGGCAAGTAGTTCCCTATCATATATGTTGTAATTTCATTCAGCTAAGGAGAATGTTTTGGAGAAATAGGTGCAAGGGTGATCATCTCCATTTATGTCCTTTTGAAGTAGTATGGCTCCTGCTGCAAGGAGCAAGGTGTTGGTTATTACAGAGAACAGTTTGCTGGAGTTAGGGAGTGTGAGGACTGGCACCAAAGTAAAGGCATCTTTGAGGGTTTCAAATGCCATCTGTTGCTGAGGTGTCCATTTCCATGGTTCATCCTTTTGCATTAGGAGGATGAGTGGGGATACAATGTTTGAAAAGTTAGGGATAAACTTTTGATAGAAGTTGGTGAACCCAAGGAAGCTGTGAATTCCTTTGACTAATGAGGGTGGTTGCCATTCTCTTATGGCATTGAGCTTGACCGGATCCATTTTGAGTTTTCTCTGTCCAATAATCATCCCAAGATACTCTATAGTGGGGGTATCAAAAGAGCACTTTGACAACTTTAAAGATAGCTTGTGTTCCTGGAGGTGATTGAAGACCTATTTGGTGTGTTGATGGTGTAACTTGAGGTCATCCTTGGTGTAAATACCAATATCATCCATGTAAATTTTAAGCCATCCTTTCCTTAAGAGATCAGCAAAGACATGATTCATGAATGCTTGAAACATGGGCAGGGCATTACAGAACCCAAAGAACATGACTGTTGGTTCATAAAGTCTAAGAGGAGTGATAAATGCAGCTTTCCATTGGTCTTCCTCTTGGATGTGAATATTGTTATATCCCCATCATATGTCCAGTTTGGTAAACAAGGTGGACTCTTTCATGTTGTCCACAAGGTCAGAGATAAGTGGCAAAGGATAGGCATTATGGATGGTATGGGAGTTAAGGTATCGGTAGTCCTGACATGGGTGTAGTGTGCCATTCTTTTTGGAAACAAAGAAAAATAGGGAGGCTTGTGGGGACTTCAAGGGGAGGATGTGCCCTGTCTTTAGGTTTTTGTTGATGAAGATACTACAGGTGTCTTTCTCTTTTGGGTTTAATGGGTATACTTTAGCGATCTTGGAAAGAAAAGAGGGTTTTAGGTCAATGGTGTGATTATAGGAATGATGAGAGGGTAAGACATTGAATGTGGTTTCTGAGAATACATCCTCGTATTTCTTGCACCATTCTGAAAGTGGAGTAGTCTGGGGAAGGTTGTCCTGAGTGAGCTGGATGGAAATCATAATCTTATTGAGACTCTCTTTAAGGTGATTCTGTGGGAGCAAAAGAGTTTTTGTCCTTCAGTCAACCTGGGGGTTTCACTTCTACAGCCAAGATATCCCAAGGATTACCTGCTTCTTGCCAAGTCCCAGGATAAGCAGGTCTATATTGAAACAGCAGGATCTGATAGGAACTTGAACCAGCTCTACTACAACTATTAGCTAAAAAGGTAAAGAATACTAACTCGTTCTGTTGAGGAAAGAGTTGAGGTGGCAAAGATGCTTAGTAGTTGAGTTCTGGAGAAAACCAAGAGACTAGACTGGGGGTCTACCCAGTGTTGTTCTTGGGGTTTATATGCTACTATACTATTTGTACATGTTTGTCTAACCTTAATACCTGATTAGGTAGAATGCTATGCCTATGTAGTAGGGCTACGACTAAGGTAAGAGTCCATGTTGCAGCTATCCAATAGCAATAAAGGCGTTCCACAGCCTCTAGGGCTAAGGGGAATGAAAATGAATAACACATGTGATACTGCAGGTGGCAGATCAAATAGAAGAGAAGCCGCAGCAGTGGTAATGAACTGGGCTGTGCCATAGCCATGCACAGTATGGAAATGAAAAGAATCATGTGATGATTAAAAGGGTGTTGGCTACATGCGTTAGAAGTCTAGAGGGACACGGTAATAACCATGTCAAAGAATAGCCAAATGGGGATAGATCTGATCAGGAGGAAGAACAGAAGATAATCATGATCAGATTAGTCATGAAATGATAAGATAAGATCAAGCAAAAATTATATGCTAAGTCCATTGCGATGAAGAGTCTACCCGAGACTGTATACGAGACAGCAAGGATTGTCACATATATTGTCAGAGAATTCTTCATGTATAAGTTCTATCTTGAGCTTTGCCCTAATGGTGCTATGGTGGTTTTCTGTTCCATTGACATTCCAGGCCTTGATGGGTTTAAAGAGGGCACATACCCCTAGGTTTAGGTGAGGGATCAGGGATTTGTCAATGAAGTTGCCAGTGGCTCTACTATTGATTAGCGTGATGGTTTCAACAGTTTCAGACTATACTCTGAGATGAATAGGGATTTGAATTGTTTGGTAGCTAGACAGGCCTACTAGTATATGGGAGAGAGACGTTGACACACCCTCTCCTTCTAAAAAGACATTGTGAGAGGTTGCTCATCAGGGGAGTCTTTGTAACAAGCCTGGAGAACTTGGAGAATCTCATCCTCGTTCTTCCCCTGTGTCTAAAGCTGTTGAACAAACATCTGTAGAGTGGAGAGAGTAGGAGCTCAAGGGGGTGCAGGGATTGTAATGGTGGAACTGAATGGGGTTGGTGGGGCAGTAGTGGGGACAGCTGTGATGGTTTGGCTAGGGGAGTTTTGGGAATAGGAGCAACACTGTGTGGCATTGTGGCTGGTGCATTGGCAATAGAAGCAGTGTCCTTCTCATATATATTTGGCTTGTTCCTGAGGGGTTAACTTGGTGAGTTGCACTATGTTGATGTCCATGGCATTTGGGTCTCTGTGGTTTTTAGAAAGGGAAGGGGCTGGTTTGCCTTTTTTCAAAGCCTTGATGTGGACTATCTGGATATGGAAGACTTTGGCTTTGTCTAGTCAATTGGCAATAAGAACAGGAACTTTGTCCATGGAGAGGACCATGATGGCAGTTCATTAATCTATGCCTAGGAAGAAGGCATTGATAAGCATAGCATGGTCGGTGATTCCAGCTCGAGTAGTTAGATTCTGAAACTTGATGATATATTTCTGGAAGCCATCATCTATCTCTCCACTAGGCTTGCAGAAAGACTTCTGGACTAGTTTGGACAGTGTGAGACGAGCAGTGGCTTTGGTATCAAAGGGAAAGAAGGTTCCTTTGAAGTTCTGTATGAACTTGTTAAAGATCTTTTCTGTGGGGGCAGTCGCAGGGTTGGCAAGTTTATTGTACCACATCTCAGAGAAGGGAACAGCTTGACTCTTGCTGAGCTTGTTCAGAGTGGTCATGATCTTGGTTTTGTCATTTGTGTAGAGGGCAGAGTTAATGGAAAAGTAAGCCTTCATGGCCTTAATCCAGTGAGTGGTGTTATCTTGTTCACCAAAGAAGTCAGCAGGGAGGGCTGCCTTGAGCTCAGTGGTATGGGTGGACATAGGAGTGACTGGAGATGGGGTGTGAGTGGGGAACAATGGGATCAACAGGCATGTTGGTGCAAGGGGGGTACTAGGACCTGGATATAGTGGGGTTCCTGTAGGGGTGGTGGAGGAAAATCTAGGGAATTGCCTGGGTCTAATGGCTGGGGATGCCAGGGATGTGGATTCCGACTCAGAGTCAGAGTGGGCACTGAAGGATCTAGAGATTTGGTGGAAGGGTTGATGGGCTATAGTGATTCAGTGGGGGTGCATCCAACTCTTAGAAAAGAGGGACATAGGATTATTTTTGGTCTTTTGTTACATGAGTAACCTGAGTCTTGCTAAGCAAGCATAAGGGGTATGAGGGTGGGCCAGGTGTAGGAGAGTACTCAAAGGTTTGATAGACAGAGGGATGCAGTGTAAGGATGCAGCAAACTCAAGGTTACATAGAATTGCATAGACCAAGAATGAAGACTATAGTACAGGGCATGGAGTATAAATACTACAATAGAATCACATGAAACATAATGAAAATGGGAATACTCAGCCATTGTGAGAGAAATGACTGCAGAGAGATAAGCATCCCAAGATAGTGGTATCTAGGGTTAAGGGGATAAAGAAAGAAGAGCTGCAGAATGAGTGGATACTACCAAGAGGAATGGACATTCATAGTAAGAGATGAAGTATGGTGGGGTAAACTATGGAATGGTGAATAGAAGAAGGAAAACATGGTGAAAGATATAGTAAATCATAACAGTCATATCATATCATCAACCAAGGCTCAAATTGACACAATGTAGCTGAAACATACACAACACAGCTGAAACATATAATATGATGCATACAAGTTACACAATATAATCTGAGACCCTGAAATACCCCTTAGCTTTATCAGGTGTGATGCTCTGACAAGCACAAACAATAGACATAATAGATGAGTTATCAAAGTGATAATGGAGGAAGGCTTTGATTGTGGAGAATGCTTGCTCAATTGGATTATAGTTGGACAAGTACAGTGGCAAATAAATGAGCTTGCAAACTGCAGTGATATCAGTTTCAACATAGACATATAAAATAATACATACAGTGTTCATTTTTGACCAACTGATAAATTTGTTTGCCATAATAGATCCTGCAGTTATCTATAATGAGCACACTATGAGGACCAGGATAAGGATTGGTAAATTGCATCTATAATAATCAAACATTTCACCATTGACAGAACCATTAATAATATTGTATACAATAATACCATCAAGGGTAATGGCTGGAATGATTGAATACTGTACCCCCCTAACAAATTGCTTCTGAACTACACAACAAGCTCCCTTGGCTGAGTGCCCATACCTTTGTGAAATTGTCCATTCATCTTTGGCAGCCTCATTAATGAACATTAGCATGCCTGCATCAGGGGCTTTCTTAGCAATGCAGTTCATGTACATTGCCTATAGTATTTTGTTCTGTTCATAGACATGGGCAGAGATGGTCTTGTGACTGACTTCAAGCTATTGAAGGGTATGATGAAGGGTTGAAAGGGTTATATGAACATTGTGCTTGAGCCACAGCTCATCCTATAGTTCATCAAGATAAAGAGATTTCCAATGGTCTAGGAGTGTAGAAAGAAAGGCAAGATTAGTATAACTGAGAGAATGAGGACAGCCCACTCCACATGAGTAGTTGTGGGTATTTGAGACTACACCAAAGTGCTCATATCAGTTCAGAACCTGATAGACTAATGACTTCTTGACATTGAGCAGACTACAGATATCCTTGACAGAGTGATCTTCATGATGGAGGACTGGGATATAGGACTTTAGATGGTTGCACATGGAAAAGTTGGGGAAGATGTGCTGTATTGCTGAGTTTGATTTGTTTGGTTGGGATCTGGGGTCCTAGTCATGTGCCCAGTAAACCATTCAAATGATTTGGTTACTTTTCATGGACTTTTGAAAACTGCTATAAACACTATGTTCAGCATTATGTTTGACAGTTGAATATAGTGTTAAATATAGTGTAGGTGCTATCTACAAGCATTGAACACCATGTTTGACACCATATACAAGTGTCAAGAGGCATGTTCAATGCTATATTTGATGGTTAAACACAACAAAAAGTCTACAGATGTTGAATGCCATGTTCAACACTCTGCTCAACAGTTGAACATAATGTAAAATGTTGCATCAATGCCATCAAAAGAGCTGATCCTATGACTAGTGTTATATTGAATTGCCTAATATAGTTATCAAGTGGTGTACAAGCATAGAATTCAAATATAATAATATTTGAGATGTGTTTCAATGCCATCTATAAGCTAGAATATGGAGATGGAAATTCATAGACATCCTACACTATGTTCTATGTTATGTGTAACAGTCAAACACAGTATATATACCATCTATAAGTATTGAATGTCATATTTGACATTATATTCAACAATTGAACATAGTGTTAAATATAGCATAGATGCTATTTATGTTCTAGAGGTGCTTGGTCAGCATCATTATTGATTAGTCAGCATGGTGTGCAACACCATTATGCATGTTGTCACACAGCCAGCAAATTTATACTGCAGCCGACTCGAGCATAATGGACTCCACTGGAGATTCCCTCCTTTTGCTTCAATATACCATCAAATCCAAGACACCAATTATGTACCTTAATCATAGGCAATCCACCTTGACACCAGCATCATTCGCAGGAGTATTTGAGTGAGTTGAAGGTATAAATCTTGAAAACAAGGATTGTGGAGATGAGTGTAAATGTGTTTGTGTATGGGTTCCAGAGGCCAGGGGATAGATATCATGCTGTTCAGAGAAGAAAAGACGAGTCTAATAGAAGAAAGAAAGATGTAGTAAGTAGAAAGGGGGCAGAGAATTGAACCTAAACCCTGAACCAACCACAAAATTCGAGGTTTGAATTGGTCCAGCAAGTTCTTGGTATTAATAAGAGATGCATGATGACTTGGCAGAGGACAGATAATACAAAAAATTAGACATACAAGTGATGATGGGCTGTAATTGGCTTGAACACTGTAATATATTCCTTGAGACTCATTCATGTGTTCCACAACAATCTCAATGTCTGCTGCTGATCTTGCTGAAGAAGGGCCATATTGCTCTGTAGTACAAGGATAAGGAGTAACTTGACTAGCAACAAAGTCCAATGCTGAAAAAAAAAAGATTTCCTGAATATGATATTCTATATGGCCACTACATGCTTCAGATATGTTTGACTGACCCTGTAATGTAGGAAAGATGGTCACATGTTCTTGCAGCTGACTCAGTGTGCGGTGAGACTGGAAGGGTGATTGTGGTGGTAGAGGATATGAGTAGGAGAGAATCTTCTGCAGCTGTTGACTTACAAGCTCTTAGGAAGCTGAAGGGTGTTGTTGAGTCTAAATACAATATGATGTTCATGTCAGAATTGGAACAGAAGAGTGAACATATGCAGAGATGTCTCACCTAACTTCCTGCTTTTCTTTGTTCACATCTGTGCATCTGTTCTTGTCTCTGTTTAGAGGAAAGGAAGGAATTTTGTACATGAACTTGTGTTTCCATATGGTTGTGGTAGCACAGGCCACTTTGCTGATGTGGAATAGGTACAATCTGGTGCTGTCCTAGCTGCAACTCTATCTGGCCACCCTCACTGGCAGCATTTGCAGGATGAAAGTTAAGGCCAGTTGCATTATGAATAAAACAAAGGTAATTGCCACTCGTTGAATCAGGGCCTGAAAGGAAGACAGAGTCATGGGACATCAATGGATTGTCTATGATGTCAGAGAGAGATGGATAAAAGGGAGCATCCCATCTACTGAGATGGTGAAAGTTGGATTCAGTGCTTGTGTGTGCAGGGTCATAAAAAAATAATGCAGAAATGATCATTGAAGAGAATGTACTGAGTAATTGTTGGTTGGTACTGACTGCAGAAGTAGAAGTAGCAGGTGGATAGTGCAAGCTCACTAGAGGTTGGAGAGAATGATCATGTGAGAAATGAGATGGATGGTGCTGCATGAAATGAGAGTGAGAAATGGCAGAGTAAGAGGAATTGTGAGAAGGGTGATGGGAAAAATGCATGGTGGAGAGAAGGGTGAAAGAACTCTTGCTACTATGAGTTGTCCTGGGTGCTGCAAGGGAAGAGTGAGCAAAAGAGGAGACAGGAAAGGATAAAAAATGTGATCATGCGAGATCTGTCAAAATCTGATAGAAAATGCAACAGAGTGCACAAGAAGTGTGATCAAGGTAGGAATGCATGGAGGGCTTACCTTGGATCATGTTCAAATGGGAAGAAAGCATGAGATCATTGTTGGATGTCTGGTAGTTTTCCATTGCAGATAAAGATTGAGTAGTGAACACTGCCAGATGCAACTCCAATGCATATATATGCTACAAGCAGATAGGTAGTGTCTGAGCAAGTAGTCAAGTAGAGAAATGAAAACTAGTAGTAAAGGGGGATGGGGCTGCTGAAAATAAACCCTGCAACAACTGTCACAAGGGGAGTATTCGGCGATGCCTCATCAGTTTCAGCTAGCTGGTATTTTATATCTACCGGCTATGGGATGATTGGTAAGATC
>JBBPUB010000267.1:0-19683 GCA_038094415.1 Xerocomus alliaceus | reverse complement strand
GGGGATGGGGAGCTGTTTAAGTAGTCCGTATGGCTTATGCCTTGGGACCTTGGCTCTGGCACAGGCGGTGCATGAGGATACATACTCCTTGACAAATGTCCTGATGCCTGGCCAAGTGTATTCCCTATGGATTAGCTCCAGGGTGCGGTTTTGTCTGAAATGTCCGGATAGCGGGTGGTCGTGCTTATACCGGAGCACTCGGAGTCGGAGGTTGTCAGTGTCCGGAACGTATATACGATCATCCAGACGGAGGAAGCCATCGGAGTCGACAGACCAGCGGGGATCGGAGTCAGTGTCAGAGAGGTGGATGACAGCGATGGAATTGGAGGGGAGAGCGGAAAGGATATCGCTGTGGAGTGACTCGATATCGAAAAGGGTGCTGGCCCGGAGGACCGGGGCCACGAGGTAGGTAGCCTGTAGGGACGCAGCGAGCTGTTCCTGCATGAAAATTGGGCGGAAGTTGTGAGGGTTGACGTGAGCGTAGTCCTTATCCCCTTCTTTGGGATAGACGTCCCATCGTCTAGTGAGGGCATCGGGCTTCGCTCCGAGGCGTCTGGGGTGGAAGCGAATGATCATGTTAAATTGGGAAAGGAACTCCGACCACCGGGCTTGCCGGCAGGTCAGGAGCTTAGTCATAGCAAAGTACTCCAGGTTCTTATGATTAGTGATGACGTCGATCGGAGTACCGGACCCTTCGAGGTAGTGTTGCCAAGTCCAGAATGCTTCATGGATGGCAAGTAGCTCCTTGTCATGGGTATCATAGTTTAACTCTGGGGATTGGAGCATCCGAGAGTAGTATGCGACCGGCTGGATTTCTTTGTCCATACAACGGATAGAGAGAATACCAGCGATCGCATAGTCGGAGGCGTCGGTCTCTACTATAATTGGAGCGTCCGGAACCCAATGGGTAAGGATCGGAGCGGAGGTGAAGGCGTCCTTGAGTGCCTGGAAGGCGGAGCGACAGTTGTTGGAGAAATGCCACGGAATTCCTTTCCGTGTGAGTCGGGTTAAAGGAATGACAATATCAGAATAGTTGTTGATGAAACGCCTATAGAAATTTGCGAATCCTAAGAAGGACTGGATGTCCTTGACTTTCCGAGGCTCAGGCCAATCTTAAATAGCCTTAACTTTCTCCAGAGACATGGTAAGTCCGGAGGGAGAGAGCTGGTATCCGAGATACTTGGTGGAGTTAGTATGGAACTCGCATTTTTCTGGTTTGGTGTAAAGTCCGTGTTTGCGGAGACGACGGAGTACCTCCCGGACGTGCTCCTTGTGGGAGGCCTTGTCCGCAGAATAGATGAGGATGTTATCGAGGTATACTATTACGCAAACATCTAACAAGTCGGCAAAGATAGTGTTAACAAACCGCTGGAAGGCCACTGGAGCGTTGGTAAGTCCAAACGGCATCACTAGCCACTTGTATGAGCCATAGCGAGTCCAGAAAGAAGTCTTCCACTCATCGCCCTCAGCGATGCGGACCAGATGGTACACATGCCGGAGGTTGAGCTTGGTATAGATCTTCGCTTGGCTCGGAGCATCTAGGAGGTCGGAGATGTGAGGAAGGGGGTAGTGGTCTTTCTTCATGATCTTATTGAGTCCTCGAAAGTTGACGCAAAGACAGAGTGAACTGTCCTTCTTGCGGACAAACAGGACTGGAGCGGCATGGGCAGAGGATGAGGGACGGATGAACCCGTTGGCTAAGTGTTCATCGAGGAACGTCTGGAGTGCCTCAAGCTCGAAGGGGGAGAGGAAGTAGGTGGTGCCCAGTGGAGGGGATGCGCCATCTTCCAGATCGATCTTGAGGTCATGTTCGCGGTGCAGGGCAAGGGTAGAAGCCTTGCTCTTGCTGAACACATCTGCGAAGTCGTGGTAGTCTGAAGGGACTTTGAAAAGATCGACTAGGTCCAGAGTGGTGGAAGATGCTCGGAGTTTAGTATCCTTTGGGTGGAGTTGCAGGCTAAATTGTATAGAGCCCTGGAGGCGACAGGCCAACGCAAACGCAGGTGCGTTGATCAGCACGATGGGCGGAGCCTTGCGATCATGGAAGTGCGGTGTATCGGGGGGTGCAGAGTCAGCCGGAGGATGCGGGTCCGAAAGCTGTGGAGTCGAGCTCGGGGTTGTTGGCACGGTCTGTTCAGGTGTGCGGAACGAGATACTGCTTGAGACCCAATCAATCAATGGATTGTAGTGGGCGAGCCAGTTATGTCCTAGTACAAGGGAACAAGATCCATCCAATGGAGTGACATAGAACGTCGTCGGAGTGATATCACCAGTTTCGAAGTGGATAGAGAGATCTAGAGCTTGAGTAATGGAGGAGTTGGAAGTTCCGTCGAATAGCCAGAGTTCGAGTGGAGGGACGGAGTACGGGGAAAGTCCATGATTATTAACGAAGGTAGTGTCTATAAAACAATCGGAAGAGCCGGAATCTACTAGCGCAGAAAAAGATGGAATGTCATACGAGAGTATGGAAATGGATGGCATAAGGGAATGGGGATCTGAGAGAGCAGACGCGTTGAGTTGGACCTTTTTTGGTGCATGGGCGGAGTCAACACAACCTCGAGTCCGTGCAGAGTCTACAAGGTCGCAGACTATTTTTTCGCCTCCGTTTTAGAGGCCTCCAGTTTGTCTTCCAGAGTTGCAGTCGTAGCCACACGAGCCTTGGATGCCCAGGATGAAGACTTTGGGCATTCCTTCGCCTTGTGACCAGCTTGGCCACAAAACATGCATAGGTTGTTGTCGAAGCAGCACTTTCGCTCAGCCGCTGTAAGCTTGCCGTCTTTTCCTAGCTTAGACGACAGATCGGGGTTGGGGGTTGTGGAGGATCCAGAGTTTGAATTACTACCGGAGTTGGGGGTTGAGGAGCCCTTGGTAGAACTCCTAGGTTTATTGTCGGAGGTGGTGGCGGGTGGTGTTGCGGAGGTGGGGGCCTTGGGGTTGTTGTTCCTGGAGTTGGATCCAGAAGCCTTGTTGGCCTGGGATATTTCTTCTCGATGCTCCCAGTAGCGGTGGTCGATTTGTTGCGCCATTGCGCGGAGGTCATGGAGGTTGCTCGGCTTGCCAAGCTGAGACAACTCATCCTTGATTCTGTCGGGGAGTCCATTATAGAAACTCCGACGAAGCGCTCCGGGGCCCCATTCCCGGACTTGGCTCGCCAGTCTGTTCCAATGGACTACATAGTTCAATATACACTGGCTGTCCTTCATGCGGAGCTGCTCGAGTTGAGCCTCCACATCGCCAATGGGGTCGTGTGGGCCGAAGTTTGATTGTAGCTCGTATAGGAACACTTCCCAGCTATTCATCCAGAGTGGGCGGTGCTCCGGAGGTTCGCTGCCAAGAAGATCCGGCTCGAAGTATTCAAGGGCAACGTCCTTGAGGTAGGATTGTGCAAACATGACCTTGGAACGGTCACGATGGAAGGATTTGGGGTTTGCCTGGAAGTTCAGTTCGCACTGAACTATGAATGACCAGAGTTTCTGGGGGTCCAGCCCGTCAAATGGGTCTGGCTCCTGGACCTTGGTTTTGGGAGTGTCTGAGGAGTTGTGCCGGAGTGCGTTCCGGGTCATGTCCTGGATTGCATCGGCGAGTTGGGTAAACAGCTCGAAGGCCAGGGGTACATTGTTTGGCTGGGGGTCATCATCGTTGTCATTGTCGGAGGAGTCACCCGGATCGGAAGGATCGGGTGGTGGTGGTCCTTCACCACCATTATTTCCTAGAGATGGAGGTGCGGGCTTGTAGAGTCCATCATCGAGTTTGGGATCATCCTGGAGTTCACGGATCTGGGGGGAAGTGAGGACCATCTCGGGAAGAGCGGTAAGGGGAGAGTCAAAGGGACCAGCAGGAGCGACGCGACGGCGGGGCACTGTGGAGATAGACGGAAGTACTACTGGTTCGAGACGTTGACGGGGAGTCTGGGTGCGGGACATAGGTACGAAGGGGTGTTGTGAGTACAAGAGTGAGTTTGAATATACTGTTAAGTCTGGTTCCTCCAGACAAGTCTGACGAGGTCCGAAACGGAGTGACAGAGGGAGGGCGAGGAGGAGAAGGGTGAAACGGAGTGGGCGAGGATTTTCGGCGCAGGACTTATGTGTCGTGCCCTTGTACTCGCTATCCTTGGGGTCAGGGATCAGATGAGCACTAAGCTCGAAGTCGGAGTTGTCTAGAGGAGACTAAGTTGATATTCAAACTGGAGAATGTACAGATCGGAAGTACAGTATTTATACTACGGAGTTGCACTGGATTAGTAATGGAACGGAGGAGATTCGTAAGGTATGAATAAGGATAAGTAATTGGATGAGTAAGACGGAGTTCGGAAAACAGATACCGGAGGAGCAGGAGTAGAACTAACTAGAAGAATCTATGAATCGAATATTCGAGAAACTAGGTGAAAGGGTATCATGGATATCGCGCCGGAGATGTGTCGGAGATGACACTGGAGTACCGGAGTTGGACCAGTATGTGACAATCTTGCAGATCCTAGAATGCAACATGAATCAAGATATGGTAAAATATCTATTCTTGAGAGATGGCTGCTATTGAGATTGTGCCACCTTCATGATGAAAGTCAAAGAGTATGGAGAACGCCAAGAACTCTTAGGCTTCATTCAAAGGGGAACTGCAGATCAAATCTCTTGTCCATCAAAAGATCCCAATGTTATAGACATAGACATAGTCCAAAAAGGGCAGGGAGAAAGAAAACCCCTTAAATGTTTCAACTGTCAGAGACCACATATAGCCTCAAAATGCACTAAACCAAAAAAGGCATGTGAAAAATACAAATTCCTTGGAGGAGGACATGTCAAATGGTGCACTACAGGACAACCTTCATGCAATATATGTGAAATGAGTGAAGATGTTCCAATGAAAGAGGACACAAAAGGAAAAGGTTGAGACTGGAATAAATCCATCACAGGAATGGATTTTAATGAAGCTTGTGCCTGATTCCAAGATTATGAAACAATTGCAGCCAAGAAGGGAAAAGACTAGGGCAACCCTTTAAGTCTGGGAAAAAGGGAAGCCCAAATCGATACACTATTCTGGAAATAGAAGAAACTTTATCTCTGCCATCATGTGGGTCTCATTTAGATAATGAGCTTGGCTAGGACGAAACACTGGTACTTGATTCACATATAACTAAAAGCAGGAAAGTTTTCCCAGGAATAGTGGAGATAAGGAGTATGACTGAGTTAGCTCCAACACTCACACAAAAACGACACAATGTAAAAACAATGTACCCTAATCTGACTGAGTTAGATCTAGATGAACTATTATCCAAAGTAGAGGAAGAAGAGTTTTATTTTCTACAAACTCTCAATCCCAAAAAGGATATAGTTCTCCTAATAAAGATAACCCTGAAAATCAATATCCCATTTACTCAAACAACTGCCCTCCTAGATTCTGGTGTAAATGCAATCTTCATCAATCAAACTTTTGCACAGCGTCTACATTTGCCTTTAACCCCTTTATGACATCCTATCCCTATATACAATGCTGATGGTACCTTGAATGCTGCAGGAAAAATAACACATAATTGTCAGCTTGTTATGGAATATGAAGGTCATTGTGAGAAATTGATCACTGAGGTCACTGATCTGGGAAAGTTTGAATTTATTCTGGGATATGAGTGGTTACAGCACCACAACCCTGAAATAGATTGGACTACTGGAAAGGTTAGATTGACAAGATGTCCCCAGCATTGTTGAAATCTCCAACAAGGTGATTCCACCCCAAGCAAGTTTTTACAAATGCTACAGAAAGAACAGCAAGATCAATCATATCAGGTATATCATTGGATCCATTGATAAGAAATGCAACAGGAGAAGAATAAAGTGTTAGAACGAGTACAACTGAAGAAGATACCCCCTGGGCAATTAGTTCCAAAAGAGTATCATGATTATCTCACAGTATTTTCCAAAAAGAATTCTGAGAGAATGCTTTTATGAAAACCCTGGGATCATGCTATAGAATTATAGAATGATTTTAAACCTAAGAAAGAAAGGATTATTCCCCTATCCATAGATGAACAGGAAGAAGTCACTGTGTTCCTAAATGAACAATTGCAGAAAGGATATATCTGTCCATTGAAATCTCCACAAATGTCACCCATGTTTTTTATCCCTAAAAAAGATGGAGGAAAATGTATGGTACAGGATTACCAATACCTCAACGAATGAACCATTAAAACTAATTATCCATTACCTCTCATTTCACAATTAGTTAATAAACTCAAAGATGCTAAACTATTCACAAAAATGGACCTCAGATGGGGATACAACAATGTGTGCATCAAGGAAGGAGATGAATGGAAAGCCGCCTTCATATGTTTCTAAGGAGCTTACAAACCACTAGTAATGTATTTTGGGCTATGCAATTCTCCTACCACTTTCCAAGCAATGATGAATGAAATTTTCACAAATATGGATGATGTGGTAGTGGTCTACATTGATGATCTGCTTATCTTCACTAAAACTTTGGATCAAGCAGAACATGATCAAATCATAATAGAAGTTCTTTGGAGATTAAAAAAAAAAGACCTCTTTGTAAAAGCCCCCAAATGCTGCTTTTGTGTCACAGAAGTAGATTTTCTTGGCATAATTGTGGGAAAGAACAGCATTTCTATGGACCCAAAAAAGGTAGAGGCCATAACCCAATGGTCCATTCCCTCAAATCTCAAAGGAGTAAGAAGCTTTCTAGGACTAGCTAACTTCTATTGCCAATTCATTGCTGATTTCTCTCAAGTGGCTAGACCACTTAACAATTTATTAAAGAAAGAAGTACCCTTTGAATGGGGTTTGTCTCAACAACAAGCATTTGAAACACTTAAAACTGCTTTTATAACCACACCAGTCTTAGCTTATCCTGATATAGATTGTGAGTTTCATTTAGAAGCTGACGCTTCAGATTATGCCACAGGAGCAGTGCTCTCTATCAAGAAGGAAGATAAGTGGCATCCTGTCACATATGCTTCACATAGCATGCAACCAGTGGAACAAAATTATCCCATCTTGGATAAAGAAATGCTTTCAGTCATTAGAGCATTGGAGGAATGGAGACATTATCTTGAAGAAGCTAGATTTCCTGTGGAAGTCTGGAATGATCATCAGAACCTCCAATGGTATCAGACAAGGCAAGATCTCAATCACTGCCAAGCCAGATGGGCGCAATATCTATCTAGATTTCAACTAAAGTGAATTCATAAGCCAGATGCTGCAATGGGAAAGACAGATGCTCTTTCTAGACATGAAGATCACACTATTGGAATAGAAAATGACAATAAAGGAGTACTGGTAATACTGCTGGAGCAGATTGGATCAATGGAGCAAGATACTCCAATTCTCATCTTTAATGAAGGTGAATGACTCAACAAATCTATATTCAACAAGCTTTGTAAGCTTACAGAGAAAGATACTGTTTATCTTGGCAGAAAGCACTTTTTACTAGAAGGAGAAGATGGCTTGTTGCATGATCTGCAAGGCCACATATATGTACCAGATTCTGCCCTGATTAAAATGGATATTCTCAGATTATATCATGATTCACCAATTGCTGGACATCCAGGATATGAAAAAACCATGGAGTTGATCTCCCGATTCTATTGGTGGCCAGGACTGTCTACATTTGTAAAAAAATATGTAAGTCACTGTGATAAATGTCAAAGATTTAAAGGAACCAACAAGGCACCAAGTGGCCTCATGATTCCTTTACCCATCCCTAAAACCCCTTGGACTCATATTTCTGTAGATTTCATAACTGATCTTCCCAAATCCCACTCTTTCAATGCAATTCTCATGGTTGTCGATCAATTTTCCAAGGAGGTAGGACTCATTCCATGTATCAAGTAGTGCAGTGCTCTGGATATGGCACAATTGTTTCTCAATCATGTATGGAAGCATCATGGCCTTCCATCTTCTATTGTTTCAGATCATGGTCTGCAATTTGCAGTGCAAGTAATGACAGAAATTAACAAAGCCTTATCCATTGAAATCAAACTAAGTACAGCATTTCACCCTCAAACAGATGGACAATCTGAGATTGTTAATAAAGAAGTTCAGAAGTTTTTGAGAATCTTTTGTTCAGAAAAACAAAATCAATGGGCAGATTGGCTTGCTGTCACCCAGTTCTCTATTAACTCTAAACAACATGCTTCTACTAAAAAGACCCCCTTTAAAGTCACACATTCATATAATCCCAGGATAGGAATAGAACCATCAAAAATGGATAAAGCACCCACTGCAGTAAGATTTGCTGATGAGATGGCCATCACATTTGATCAAGTACAGCAGAATATGAAAGCAGTGCAGGCACATCAGAAGAAGTATGCAGATCAATCTCATAGCAATTCCTCTGGATATAGTGTAGGCCAACAGGTGTGGGTATCCACAGAGAACCTTAAACTCATGCATCCATCAAAGAAACTTTCAAAATGATGGCTGGGACCATTCTCTATTACAAAAATGATGGAAACCAATGCAGTGGAATTAAAACTTCCCTGATCTATGAGGATTCATCCAGTTGTGAATATCTCTCACATTAAACCTTATAAGGAATGTCTAGAAGGTCAGCCAGTTGAATGGCCTGGTCTTATTAAGGTTACAGAGGATAGAGATAATGAATGGGAAGTTGACTTCATTGTGGACAGCAGATATTGACAACATTGACTGGAATATCTGGTACACTGGAAAGGATATGACGAAACAGAATAAACTTGGGAGCTATGCTCTAACCTTACTAATGCCAAGAAGGCTATTACTGACTTCTATCACAATCACCCCTTGGCTTCACAAGCTCTTACTATTGACCCTGAACAGTTCCTTTTTCTTTTCCAGAAATGTCCCAAAAATCTCACTAAAGTACCAACTCATCATCTCCCCTTTGATCATTTGAACAATGACCTTTAAGTGGGGGGTAATGTGATGATTCTTGCCATCTTGTATATGGTCTCTGGTAGACTCTTTATCATAACAGACTTAGCATATACTTTTGGCTTGATCTTATCTTATCATTTCATGACTAATCTGATCATGCTTATTTTCTACTCTTTTTACTGATCAGATCTATTCCCATTTGGCTATTTTTTGCCATGGTCATTACCATGTCCTTCTAGACTTCTAATGTGTGTAGACAATGCCCTTTTTAATCACTGAGTGATTTTGTTCATTTCTATGCTATGCAAGGCTATGGCACAGCCTAGTTCATTACCGCTGCTGCAGCTTCTCTTCCATTTGAGCTGCCACCCACAGTATCAAATGTGTTACTCATTTCCATTACCCTTAGCCCTAGAGGCTGTGGTACACCTTTATCACTATTGGATAGCTACAGCATGGACTCTTACCTTAGTTACATCTCTACTGCATAGGCATAGCATTCTATCTAATCAGGTATTAGGGTTAGACAAACATTTACAAATAGTATAGTAGTATATAAACCCCAAGGACGACACTGGGTAGATTCCCAGTCTAGTCTCTTGGTTTTCACCTAAACTTGACTACTAAGCCTCAAGCCCTATCAACTCTCTACTAACCATAGCAAGTTAGTACCTTCTTCTATTCTTTTTAGCTAATAGTTGGTAGTAGAGCCAGTTCTAGTTCTTCCTTGTGGGTTCAGCTGTTTCAAGAATTTTTAGTGGTATCAAACGAGACAAGATCTCAATTGCTGACAAGCATGCTGGATGCAATACCTATTCCAATTCCATTTGAAATGGATACATAAGCCCAGAGCTACTATGGGAAAAGCTGATGCCCTTTCTAGAAGAGAGGATCATGCAATCAGAATTAAAAATGACAACAAAGGAGTTCTAGTAATTTCACTGGAGCAGATTGGACAGATGGAGCTAGATACTCCACTTCTCATCTCTGATAAAGATAAATGACTCAATAAATCTATATTCAATGAGCTTTGTAAGCTTATGAAAGGAGATACCATTCATTTTGGCAGAAAACACTTTTTGATGGAAGGAGAAGACAGGCTATTGCACAATCCTCAAGGCTGCATATACATACCAGATTCTGCTTTACTAAGAATGGATATACTTAGGTTATTTCACAATACCCCTATGGCTGGACATGCCAGATATGAGAAGACCTTAGAATTGGTTTCACAATATTATTGGTGGCCAGGTATTACCACCTTCATCAAAGACTATGTTACCAGGTGTGATAGATGTCAACAATTCAAAGGCACCAATAAACCCCCTTTTGGTCTTTTAGTGCCCTTACCAATCTCTAAGATTCCATGAAGTCATATTTCCACTGATTTCATTTCAGATCTTTCTAAATCCTGCTCTTTTGATGCTATTCTTATGGTCATGGATCAATTCTCTAAAGAGGTTGAACTAATTCCATGTACCAAGCAGTGCAGTGCCCTGAATATGGCACAATTATTTCTGAATCACATATGAAAGCATCATGGTCTCCCATCCTCTATTGTTTCAGATTGAGGTCCACAGTTTGCTGCACAAGTAATGACCAAAATCAATAAAGCCTTATCTATTGAAACCAAACTTAGCACTGCCTTCCATCCCCAGACAGATGATCAATCTGATATTGTTAATAAAGAGGTTCAAAAGTTTCTAAGAATCTTTTGTGCAGAAAAACAAGATAAATGGGCAGATTGGCTTGCCATTGCTCAGTTTTCTATTAACTCTAAACAACACACTTCAACAAAGAAATCTTCCTTTGAGGTGACTCATTCATATAACCCTTGAATGGGAATAGAACTGCCAAAGATGGATAAAGTCCCCACTGCAGTGAGATTTGCTGACAAAATGGCCATCACATTTGATCAAATAAGATAGAATATGAAAGTGGCACAGGCACATCAAAAGAAATATGCAGATCAATATCACAGTAATAATCCTTGTTATGAAATAGGCCAGCAAGTCTGGTTGTTCACAGATAATCACTGTCTAACACATGCTTCTAAGAAGCTTTCTGAATGATGGCTTGGCCCATTCTCGATTACCAAATTGATGGAAACCAACGTAGTGGAACTGAAACTTCCCTGCTCCATGAGAATTTATCCTGTTGTAAATATCTCTCACATTAAACCTTATAAGGAATGCCTAGAAGGTCAGCTGGTAGAATAGCCTGGTCCTATCAAGGTTACAGAAGATAGAGATAATGAGTGGAAAGTTGATTTTATAGTGGACAGCAGATATTAGCAGTGCCAACTGGAATATCTGGTACACTGGAAAGAATATGATGAAATGGAACAAACTTGAGAGCTGTGCTCCAATCTGACTAATGCCAAGAAGGCTATTTCTGACTTCTATTAGGCTCATCCTTTTGCCCCATGAGCCCTTATCATTGATCTCAAACAGTTCCTTTTCCTTTTTTAGAAATGTCCCAAAAATGTCACTATAATTCTAACTCATTATCTTCTCTTTGATTATTTGAACAATAATTTTTAAGCAGGGAGTAGTGTGACGATCCTTGCCATCTCATATATGGTCTCTGGTAGACTCTTTGTTGCAATGGACTTAGCATATACTTTTTGCTTGATCTTATCTTATCTTTTTCATCTTATCTGATCATGCTTATCTTCTGCTCTTCTTCTCAATCAGATCTAAACCCTTTTGACTATTCTTTCATATGGTAATCACCATGCCCTTCTGTGAAACAGCAGAAACTATCTTGCCTAGTGGACCTTATTCCACTTCTTCATCAGCTAAGAGAGCTGCAAGCTAAAACAAAAACTAAACAAAAAAAACAACTTAAGTGTATGAGGCTTAAGTCAGAGGGGCAAACTTGAGTTTGTAAGACTAGAGCTCTGAGATGAGTAAAGCAAGTAGAGAGTCCAACATTGTTAATGACAACTCAGATGAGTGCTGGGCCCTAGATATATGTCCCTGTCCTTAGGGGAGCTAAGTCTTAGGAGATTCCAAGATTTCATATTTCTGGAGGTAATCCAAGAGACTAGACTGGAGATCTACCCAGCATCATTCTTGGGGTTTATATACTACTCTACTGTTTGTACATGTATTGCTAACCCTAATATCTGATTAGATAGAATGCTATGCCTACACAGTAGAGATGCAACTAAGGTAAGAGTCCGTGTTGTAGTTATCCAATAGCAATAAAGGCATACCATAGCCTCTAGGGCTAAGGGAAGCAGAAATGAATAACATATTTGATACTGTGGGTGGCAGATCAAATGAAAAAGAAGCCACAGTAGTAGTAATTAAGTGGGCTGTGCCATAGCCATGCACAGCATGGGAATAAAAAGAATCACTCAGTGATTAAAAGTGCATTGGCTACATGTGTTAGAAGATCTAAAGCAACATGGTAATTACCATGTAAAAGAATAGCCAAAAGGGTTTAGATCTAATCAGGAAGAAGAGCAGAAGATAAGCATGATTAGATAAAATGAAAAAGATAAGATAAGATTGAAGAAAAAGTGTATACTAAGTCCAGCTTGACAAAGAGTCTACTAGAGACCATATACGAGATGGCAAGGATTGTCACATTCTGATCTTCTAATGTGTGTAGCCAATGCTCTTTTAATTATCATGTGATTCTTTTCATTTCTATGCTGTGCATGGCTATGGCATAGCCCACTTAATTACTGCTGCTGCAGCTTCTCTTTCATTTGATCTGCCATTCACAGTATCAAATGTGTTATTCATTTCCACTCCCCTCAGCCCTAGAGGCTGTGGTGCATGCTCTTTGCTATTGGATAGCTACAATATGGACTCTTACCTTAGTTGCAGTTGCACTGCATATATCCTAATCAGGTATTAGGGTTAGCAATACATGTACAAATAGTAGAGTAGTATATAAACTCCAAGGACAATGCTAGGTAGATCCCTAGTCTAGTCTTTTGGTTCCCTCCAGAACTCAACTCATAAGCTTCAAGTCTTTCCTCAACTCTCTGCTCAACATAGTGAGTTAGTCCTTTAATTCTTTTTAGCTGATAGTAGTAGTAGACCAGTTCAAGTTCCTTGGATTCTGCTGTTTCACAAAGTACTCAGATGCCATCCAGAATTGGCTCAACACCTCAGCTCACACCCTCCAAGAGGCTGAGAAGTTATTTGGACATCTATCACATGCCATGCTGGTTACTCCTAATGACAGCACCTACTTGAATAATCTGCAGGCAATGCTTGGCATTTTTGGTGAGAATCCTTTTCTCCCACACTGCCAACTGTGTGGGACCAGAAATGACCTCCTTTGGTGGCTCCACAGGCTATCATCACCACCCTCCATATCTATTCCAATCCATGAACCCCCCATTGACCTTCAAGCCTTTTCAGATGCCAGCTCCCTAGGTTTGGCAATCATCACCAGCCACCAATGGAGAGCCTGGAAGCTCCATAGGAACTGGAGGCAGCACAGACAAGACATTGGATGGGCTGAAAGCATCACCTTCAAGTTTTTAATATACATGCTATTCACCATAGACAACTCTAGCATTCCTCTCAAGGCCCATTATGATAACCAGGGAGTGGTCGATGCATGAAGGAAAGGCCAAAGCAAGAACAAATCCACCAATGTGTTGGGATTTACAATTTCTTATTAGATAATTCTTATCCTGATCATAATCCTTCTAGACTGTGTCACATGACTTTCATGTGATCTATTCCAGAACATGGTCTATTTTCACTATCTATTGTTATGACATCATAGATAAAAGTTCTTATTGCTATTCATTAGCTATACTGATACCTTGACACTTATTCCATAACATTCCATGTTATTCTCTGGTACTTACCAGTTTTATCCTTATTATATATATATACAAATGTATCTTCTACAGTATATAAGGGCTAGATAGTGAGCTATGCTTAGCAGCCCAGTACTCACATACTATCTGTTACAGTTCTCTATCTTTACCACTTTATCTTTCTCTGCAGTTTCCTCATTCCCCAGTACATTCCACTGTTCTTCTTTGAGTACATAGAATGTTACTTCATCCTGGTGGTGACTCCATGTTCCACAGCCTTTCTTCCTTTGTAATCTTCATATCCTTTACTGTTAACTTGGGATGCTTACTACTCTGCAGCTGTTTCTCTAGTAATGGCTTAGTTATCTTCCTTCCTTCACATTCCATATGATTCTTTCATCATATATATACTTGCCGCACCCTGTACAGTAGTCCTCATTCTTGGTCTACACAATTATACATAACCTTGAGTCTGCTGCAGTCCCTACACCATGTCCCTTAGCCCTCAGCCACCTCAAGTCTCCCAAGCACCAAGTTCACCCTCATACCCTTACCCCCACTTAGCAAAGACTTGGGTTACTTGTGTAACAAAAGACCAAGAATAACCCTATGTCCCTCTTATTTTAGAGTTGGACGCACCCCCACTAAATCATCATAGCTCATTGACCATTCCATTGTATCTCTAGATCCATCAGTGCCCATTCTGACTTTGGATTGGCATCCACACCCCCAGCATCCCCAGCTATCAGATCCAGGTGATTCCCTGGTTTTCCCTCCACCACCCCCACAGGAACCCCGCTGTACCCAGGCCCTAATACCCCCCTCACACCACCGCATCCATTGACCCCATTGTTCTCCACTTGTACCCCATTCCCTGTCACCCCCATGGCCACACACACCACAGAACTCAAGGCAGCCCTCCCTGCTGACTTCTCTGGTGAACAAGATGATGCCACTCATTGAATTAAGACCATGAAGGCCTACTTCGCTATAAACTCTGCCCTCTATGCAAATGACGAAACCAAGATCATGACTATGCTGAACAAGCTTAGTAAGGGACAAGCAGTCCCTTTCTCTGAAATGTGGTATAACAAACTCACCAATGCTGCCACCCCTGCCAATGAGAAAACCTTCAATAAGTTCATTAAGAACTTTGAGAGCACCTTCTTTCCCTTTGATACCAAGGCCACCGCCCGTCTAGCACTGTCCAAGCTCATTCAGAAGTCTTACCACAAGCCTAGTGGAGAGATAGATGATGGATTCCAGAAGTATATCACCAAGTTTTAGAATTTAGCTACTTGAGCAGGAATCACTAACCACACTATGCTCATTGATGCCTTCTTGCTGGGCATAGATCAGAGGATCACCATCATGATCCTTTCCATGGACAAAGTCACCGTTTTCATTGCTGATTGGCTAGACAAAGCCAAAGTTTTCCATACTCAGATAGCCCATATCAAGGCCTTGAAAAAGGGCAAGACTGGCCCTTTCCTTCCTAGAAACCCCAGAGACCCAAATGCCATGAATGTCAACACAGTTTGACTCACCAAGTTAACCCCTCAGGAGTGAGCCAAATGCATCCAAGAAGGACACTGCTTCTATTGCCACTGCACTGGCCACAATGTCACACAATGTCACTCATATTCCTGTAACCCTTCTAGCCAGACCATTGCAGCCACCCCCACTATAAACCCACCAATCCCATCTGGTTCCACCATCACAACTTCTATGCCCCCTTGAGCTCCTACTCTCTCCACTCTACAGATGTTTGTTCAACAGCTCCAGACCCAGGGGAAGAATGAGGATGAGATCCTTCAAGTTCTCCAAGCCTGTTACAAAGACTCCCCTGATAAACACCCTTTCCCTACGTCTTTTTAGAAGGAGAGGGTGTATCAATGTCTCCCTCCCATGTACTAGTAGAACTGCCTAGTTACCAAACAATTCAAATCCCCATTCATCTCTGAGTATAGTCCAAAACCATTGAAACCATCGTGCTAATCAATAGTGGAGCTACCGGCAACTTCATTGACAAATCCTTGGTTCCTCATCTAAACCTAGGAGTACATGCCCTCTCCAAACCCATCAGAGCCTGGAACGTTGATGGAACTGAAAACCACCATGATATCATTAGAGCAAAGCTCAAGACAGAGCTTATACATGAAGATTTCTCTGACAATGTCAATCTGCTTATTCTGGGACTCGGCAAGAAGCAGGTGATCCTTGGGATGCCTTGGCTGTGAAAGTGGAACCCCCAGGTTGACTGGAGGACAAAAACCCTTCTGCTCCTAATGAACCACCTTGAAGAAAGTCTCAACAAAATTACAATCTCGACCCAGCTAGCTCAGGACAACCTCCCCCAGACTACCTCACTCCCAGACTGGTGCAAGGAATATGAGGATGTATTCTCAGAAAACACATTCAACATCTTACCCTCTCATTGTCTCTATGATCACACCATTGATCTAAAACCCTCTTTTCTGCCTAAAATCACTAAGGTATACCCATTAAACTCAAAAGAGAAAGACACCTGCAGTACCTTTATCACCAAAAATCTCAAAACAGGCCATATCCTCCCCTCGAAATCCCCACAGGCCTCCCCATTCTTCTTTGTTCCCAAAAAAAATGGCACACTATGACCATGTCAGAACTACTGATATCTCAACTCCCATACCATTTGTAATGCCTACCCCTTACCACTTATCTCAGACCTTGTTGACAATATGAAAGAGTCCACACTATTTACCAAGCTAGACATACGATGGGGATATAACAACATTCGCATCTGAAAGGAGGACCAATGGAAAGCCACATTTATCATCCCCCTTGAACTTTATGAACTGACAGTCATGTTCTTCAGATTCTGCAATGCCCCACCTACATTTCAAGCATTCATGAATCATATCTTTGCAGATCTCTTGAGGGAAGGATGGCTTAAAATTTACATGGACAATATTGGTATTCACACCAGAGATGACCTTGAATTACACCACCAATACATCAAACTGGTCTTCAATCACCTCCAAGAATACAAGCTATCTTTGAAGTTGTCAAAATGCTCCTTCGACACCCCCACTATGGAATATCTTGGAATAATCATTGAATAGGGAAAATTCAAAATGGACCTGGTAAAGCTCAATGCCATAAGAGAATGGCAACCACCCTTGTTTGTCAAAGGAATTCACAGCTTCCTTGGATTCGCCAACTTCTATTGAAAGTTCATTCCTGACTTTTCAAACATTGTATTACCACTCACCCTTCTAACCTGGAAGGATGAACCATGGAAATGGACACCTTGGCAGCAGACTGCATTTGAAACCCTCAAAGATGTCTTCACCTCCACACCAGTTCTTGCACTCCCTGACTCCAATAAACCATTCTCTATAATGACAGATGCCTCTCTCCTCGCAGCAGGAGCTGTACTACTCCAAAAGGATGTAAATGGAGATGATCACCCTTGTGCCTATTTCTCCAAAACCTTCTCCTTGGCTGAATGAAATTACAACATCTATAACAGAGAACTACTTGCTGTCATCCTCACTCTAGAGGAGTGGAGACAATATCTCTCTGAATCCACTCACCCAGTCACCATCATCACCGACCACAAAAACTTATTCTACATCTGTGACCCTCAAAAACTCTCTCAATGCCAAGCACGTTGGTCTCTCTTCCTACAAGATTTTGATTTGGTATGGCAGATTACCCCAGAAACTAAGATGGGTCCTACAGACACATTGTCTTGACAATTCTCTCTCAATACATCCACTGACAACACAGATTCCTTCATAATCCCAGAACCTGTCATCATCCAAGTGCTTGACATAGCCATCCTCCACAAAATCAAAAACTCCTCCACTGCTGATCCCTTAGTTCTCAGAGCACTCAAGGCATTACAACTAGGCTCCCCACTGTTTCCTAGGTCAGCCATATCAGACTGGAAGTTTAACAATGGCCACCTCTTTTACAGAAACAGACTATATGTTTCCCCAGACCACAGATCATCCCTATTCCACACATTTCACTCTGCATCAACCACAGGTCACACTGGCCAATTTTGCACCAAGGCTCTACTGGAATGGGATTTTTGGTGGCCAGGTCTCACCACCTTTGTCAAAAACTTTGTCAATGGCTGTCCCACCTATCAAATCTCCAAGGCCAACACTCACCCCACAGTCCCCCCTCTGACACCAATCCCTTCCATCACTACTCTCCCATTTAAGCAACTGTCGGTGGACCTGATCACCAACTTACCCCTCTTAGAAGGCTTCAACTCTATCATGGTTATGATTGACCATGGGCTTACAAAGGGGGTAATTCTCACTCCTTGCCACAAAACCATCAATGCATTAGGGGTAGCACACCTTTTCCATAACCATATATTCAAATGGTTTGGACTACAGGACTCAGTCATCTTGGATTGAGAACCATAGTTTGCTTCTGCTCTGGCTCAAGAACTAGCCAGACTACTCCACTACAACATCAAACTATCCACAGCATATCACCCACAGACTGATGGTCAAACTAAAAGAACCAACCAGGAACTTGAAACATATTTAAGGATCTTCTGTGAAAACAATCTACACAACTGGGCTAAGTTTCTCACTACTGCTGAGTTCCAGCACAACTCTTGCCCACATTCCTCCACTCAGAAATCCCCATTTAGTCTCATGATGGGCTATGAACCTAGAGCATTTCCCTCCCTCACAAAGACCTTTGTTCCTGCACTCTCCTCCAGAATGGATGTTCTAACCAAAGCAAGGGATGAAGTCCTAGCAGTGCATAGTTCAGCATGCCTAGTAATGAAAAGACATTAAACAACTAAGTTTGTCCCTTGGAAGGTTGGAGATTGGGTATGGCTGGAAGCTACTCATCTCTGCATCCCATTTCTGTCTAGGAAACTTGCTCCCAAATGAGTAGGACCATTTGAAATTATCCAAACCCTCTCCCCACTTGTCTATTGCCTCAAACTCCCCAAGTCCTGGAGAATTCATGACACATTCCACGCCTCCCTCCTATCCCCATTCAAACAAACCTCCACTCATGGCCCTTTATTCCTGGAACCTCCACCAGAGATTATAGATGATGATGAAGAATATGAGGTCAAGGCCATTCTAGCCCACAAAGGAACTCCTGGTTGCTATTGTTACCTTATCAAATGGAAAGGTTACACCCCATCTGAAAATACTTGGGAATCAGAAAGTAATCTCCATCACACCACCTCTATTTTGACAGATTATAAATGCCACAATCTACTGTGGTAATCAGGACCCATCATGGACCACATGGACTACATGGACTATCAACTGATCATCTCTATCCTCCTCCTCTGCCTCATTCTCATCACCACAATCATCATCACCATATATTGGGCAGCTACATTTCCTCATCATCATTAGATGCCCATAGATCCCAATGTTTTACTTGCTCTTGAACATGCTTTCTCCTTCCTCATCCATCTCCTCATTGTTGTCTGAGTATGCATGACTCAGATCCTCGCATGTGTAGCCTACATTCTTGCCCACTTCTGCCACCTTCATCCTCTACAGTGCCATTCTTGCAGACTCCCAGCTCCTCCACACCATCAAGGTTCTCCCCCTGTATCAAGAGGATGAAGTCACACAGGAGCTAGTAAGGCTATTCCATAAAGCAGCTCATGTTCAATACTATTATTATCATTGCATCCCTTCTGAACCCCTTCCATGGCCAGGATTCTCCTATGCTTAGCTATCAATAAACTCCCAGAAAGAATTCTTTCTATCCTATGGCTTTTCAGTTTTGATATGTATATTTCAATGATATCTCCAGAATTAATTTTCCCTACTTTTAGACATATCTACCTTTCCCTCTCGCTATAGAAACATGATCACTACTTGGAGTCTATTTCTTCTTTACCCTGTAACTTTAATATTTTCTCTACCTCCCCTTCACCCCCTACTACCACCCCCACATCCCCAATCCTGCTTAATGTCATCCTAGCAGAATGGATCTCTTCTTCTTCTTCTTCTCCTCCTTCGCTTTTCACTACCCCCT
>JBBPUB010000266.1:2541-19713 GCA_038094415.1 Xerocomus alliaceus | reverse complement strand
GACATTATTCATGTTTCCAAGCCCGTCGTCTTCCTGGGGCCGATCGTCCCGACATTGCCAGTGACCGTCAACGATGAACTTGTACGCGACCTTTTGGCCCCACGGAGCTTTCACGGTACCGGAAAAGCCCACGTCACCCTTGACCAAGTGAGTGGAAGATGCCCACTACAGAAGAGAATGAGCGAAACAAGAAAAAGCAAGACGGACGGGACACTGACCTGGTCGAATGTACCAGTCACAATCACGTCTGTCGGGTCCAGAGAAGGCCTAAGCGGAAACAATGAGGCGGATAGGCCTACGGTGTCCTGAACACACTTCTCACCAGACGAGTTCGAGGTCGTGAAGGTCTGCAACGCTCATTGCCTTGGACGTCGCGGCAACCGAAGCTGAACCGACCCTACCCAAGACTCAGCCAAACGATATTTATGCGAACATGAATGCTGCATTCCGTAATCACGACACGCGCTGGCTGCCCCTCCATTCTGCAGCACACCGAACCTCAAGTGTACAACGTGTCCTTCATCAGCACGTAACAAGACTACATTCTCGTCGTACTCCAAGAAACTTGCCTACTCCATGAGGTATCTGGACCATATCCGGAGCGTCAGTTTGCATCGCCGCCGTCTGCACCAAGCCCTCGTAAAACTGCCTTCCGACTCTTGCTCTTTCTTGCCCGTAGCAGCTGCTGGCGCTGCTGATCTGGCGGTGTAAAGCCCAAGAAATTCTTTGTAGCCCCTCCTTGGAAGCAATGTTCTGCTTCAGGCATAGCAGGTGTGTACTGCTGAGTATCCGAGTCAAGCCAGACAAGCGGCATGGGCGATTCGTACGCAGTGATACCGAGTTGTCGGCTGTAGTACTGAACAGCCGTGTGGAATGCAGTTCTTCGTGCGTTCCTCAGCCCCCAGTCTCTGTCACGATGTGCGTGAGATATCATAACAACCTGGTGATTGCAACACCTACTGCCACGTCCTGAAAGAGAATCATTCATCAGATAGAGATGTCACACCCTATTCACTATACGTACGAGTTATGAGGAATAGTGATAGTGATCTCCAAATGACGCTGAAATGAAATGTGTTGTAAAGTGATCGAAGTTGATGGTTGGAACCATCTATTTTCCTCCGTCGCAAGCCATTCATTCAAGCGAGCCTCGAGCGTATCCAGCTTCTCCAAGGGTGTACGCCAAGCGACTTGCATCGTGAGTGCCTCAACCATTTTCTGAAACTAAGTCAGTCGAGTATCGTCATAGGGAGGAGGTCACAAACATCACTCCGGCGAACATTTGTTCTGCAAGCAATTCAATCAGTGATACACCGAATGTACGAGCAGAGTCTCACATAAACTTCGTGAAGAGTTGGCTGTTGAAGTAATAGGTTTCGGTACCATCTGATCGCACGAACACTGTCTGAATGGTGGTATGAGTACATAAAGGAAGAGCAAGAAGAGGGCTAGTCGCATACCGCAAACAAGCCCATCTTTTTCACGATCAAGTTGTCGGCTGTGGGAATGTGAGTTCGATATCGTCAATCTTTATTGGCAACACCTTACTATCAATGAAACACCGATCACCCGTATCGAACGGACTCGAACAATGTCAGTAAGAGTGAATCAAGGTAGATGAACGAACGCACTGAGAGACAAACAGAAACATTATGGCATCGAACATGTTGCTGGCTGTATTTTTGAAGACAAAACTCGCTGCAATCCCCAACGAGTACACACTGGTCAACGACTGAGTGACGTTGACACCAAACACGCTCAGCGAGATGAAAAACAATATGATAACGGCGAATAAGAGCAATATTTGATCGAGTGTTTTCAAAGCTACCCCAACATCACGCATACTTCGCGACAAAAATCGCCGTTCCTTGTATAAGCGTAGGATAGTAGCCTTGATCTCGGATCGTGAAATATCACCGTTGTTGTCTTTATCGACAACGCGAAAAGCTTCTTGTGCTTCTGCTGGAGTCGCAAATGCAGGCTGGAAGTCTGCTGAAATCAGATAGTCCCTGCGGCGGTCACGGAATGTCTTGTAAATAGCCCGTGCTAGACGCTATAGCAGGTACAATTAATCGTAAAATCTTTGCGCGAATAAAACTCCACTATACCTTGGCTTCATGGGCCGAGTTGACACTGAACTTCAGTTCGTTCAGATCATCATCGTCACCCTTTATATTACGAGCATCGTGCAATACCGCCGATTTGATCACTCGCGCAGCTAGAATAGCTGGATTATGCTCTTCTTGTTGGGACACGTGCTGATCAGCAGCACGCTTGCGGAGGGGTGGGTGTTCATGGGATACGTCTGGCTTTTCATGAGATGTATCGAAAACTGGGGGGGTCGTGGGTGTCCTCGAACCTTCCAACTCCGGCGAGTCTGGAGGAATCTCATGAAGGTGGATGGGTGCCACTGGTTTCTGCTTCCCTTTGCCCTTCATGTCCTCGATATCTGCATCGTTGCCAGTATCGTAACCTTGTGAATTACTGTCCTCACGTTGAGGATGGTTGGTGTCTCTTTCGCTGAAAGGGTGGATAAAGCCAAGGTGGAACACACCAAGTCCACCGCTAGACCGGTTGTGGTGGTGCCGAATCCGAGGTTTATATGCGCGGAGCTTTTCGATGAAACCAAGACCGTGTTTGACTTCTTCAAGACGTTCTTTATAAGCAGTTCGATGGAATGCAAAAGCTACCGATTGAAGTGAGCTCAATACGCGAGTATTGGAGGATTCTTCCATACCCATAGCGTGAGACAACATCCTTTGAGCACATATTACTAGTGCTAGAAAGAACAAGAATTCGATAGCCTGCGCAACCTGCGGGTGCTAGTTAGCTTCTAGTACTCGGAATACTCGCCCGAACACTCACCCGATCAGTATATGGAGCAAAACTACTTCCGTTAGCACCGCCGTTATACAACCCGAAAATGTTTTGGAACAAGATAATCCAGCTGAGCCAGGCGCTGGCGGCGTATAACACAGGTTTGAAGGTATCTTTGATGGAGTCATACAATTCGATGGTGGACTTGACCTTCTCGGAGACATGACCCCATGAGATGGATATCAAAATGCGTGTTATTGCGGGTATAATGTCTATAGTCATTGCAAGGCCCCAGGATATGACGACATTGGCTGCGGCCCAGAATAGCCACGCTTCGATGTTCAGGTCTACATAGTGTCGGTAACTGGTGGGGTGTGGCTTATACCAAAAGAAATGGACGAGCAGGGCAGGAGTCACAAGGATGCAGGCCAGGAAGGCTGAGCCAATCAAGGAGGAGAACAGGATGGTGAACAAGCTACAAGCGTGACATCCTCAGTGAGGGTCTATACGCACGAGAAAACGGACGAACCGCCAAATTGACCAGCGTCTCGTCTTGAGATTCACTCCCATTTTCTCGTTGAACTTGGCTTCTTCGTCAGCCAGGTCCTCGTCGCTGCTCCAGTCAAATTCGACTTCGTCTTCATCGTCATCATCCGTGCCAGCGAATGAAGGAGCACGAGACTCGAGTGTTGGAGGAGTATTGAAATACTGCGCTGAGGGCGTGTGAGCAAGCTCCTCGGAGTAGTGGACAGTCGGCCTCGCAGACTGCTTTTGAGAGATGTCCGAGCTTTGGCTGCCCTGTCTGCTGTAGACTTTCCTATGGTACTCGGTCATTGGGTCGACGAAAACGAAGTAGGGTCGTCCTGCCACTCGTTGCCAGGCGGTCGACTCGCGGGAGCATAGAGTGGAGCTGTTTCCTAAGCCCGATCAAACTCACTCAATGTTCCTACACCCTATTTGTACAAGTTCGATACTTGGAAAGAACACCCGCATCGTGTCTCAAGTTCATGACAAATGCAGTCCAATTCATGATTCACAAGCCCCTTTTCCCTGAAGGCATCAAGACGGCAGGGCTTGCGGCGGGGTATTATATTACAGAACTAGTACCACTTCAATCATGAGCACCGAGCTTCCTACCAATCCAAAGACTGTCAAAAGGATGGAAAAGGTCATAGCAAAGGAAGCCCAAGCTGACGAGAAAAACTATAAGCGTGCTTTGAAGGAGCTCAAGCGCACCGAAATGTTGGAAGCGAAGGCTTCCAAGGTGAGCGAGCTTGCGTCGTGCCGAGGCGCCCACTAACTCTCGTCCAGGCTGCTAGCAAAGCGGACGAGCATCTGAAAAAAATGGAGAGCAAGGAACACGATACGGTCAAATCGCTTCAGAAAGCTACGCACAAGCATGACCGGGCCGTGACAAATCTACACACCGCACAGAGTGATGTTCAGGTGCGATTCGGAGTCTATGGTCACTTCTTTCGACGTACGACGGTTTCGCTTAGATTCAGATACAGCAAGCGCAGAAGTTAAGGCGCAACGTCGGTGATCTACGACTTCGCACCGATGAGCTGTTGAGGGACAAACATGCCCGTGATGTACGCATCTTGTCTTTCGCCACTTACTTTGTGTTGATCCACAAGATGCTCAGGAGGAGCGCAGTCTCAGACTGGCACATCTTCGTTCGCCAGATCGCACCACCGCGGCGACAGAGCAGGAAAGTGTAGGAAATGAAGCCTAGTGAATCTAGCTGTAGCATAGTAATATTATTTTCTCACGCTTGTTGACTAAGCGTCGGACGTGTTTTCGCAGTTGAGGATGGAGCGGAGCACTCGAGCTCGCTGTTTCAAACGACGACAAGCCATCTCTGAGCGTCGACGGCGACGTTGTCGACATACTCGATCGCAAGATCGCCACCCGTCGTTGCCATGAACAAGAATCCGTTCGTTCCACAGCCAACTTTTAATCCGCCCCAACCGCCTCTTCCTCCCGGCCCTCCTCCAGCGGGTCCTCCCCCGGACTACTCTGCGTACTGGACTGCAGCGGCTGCCCAACATCAAATTCAGCAGTCGTCAACTGCAGCTGCGCCTGTGGCCTACAATCCCCAATGGAGCACTCCGCAACCTCAAAGACCACCTCCAGAACAGAGTGCATTGTACGCCAACTACGGTTATGGAGGTCAGAACATACATTGGCAACAACGACAACCGCAGCAGCCGCAACAACAGCCCCAGCATTACCAGCCAGTACAGCCGATGGCTCCACCTCCGACCGCACCTCAGCCGCAACCCCAGCCCCAGTATAATCCTTACCAAGCTTCTGTTGGCTTTCAGGCATATGTACCCCAACCTCCCCAGCCTATCATATCGCAGCCGACCTACCCACAAGCACATCAAACGATCGCTCCCCCTCAACCATATTTCCCTCAACAACAACCGCAGCAGCCTCAACAACCCCGACATAATCATGGAATTCATCACACTCCACCTCAGCATCTTCCTCCTGCCAAGCGACAAAAATTCGATGGTCCCGGTGCAAATCATCACCATGGACAGCAGCGCCAACAGGGTCCACCTCAACCAATGTTTCAACCTCCACCTACTCCAAACACCATGTACGGCCAGAACCAGGGTCAACAAAGTGCGAACCAAATACCTCTTGGCGGCAACAACCGAGGAGGTATGGGTGGGCGTGGTGGTTCTATGGGTTCAGGTCGGGGAAGAGGGGGGTCCATGGGTACTCGAGGTGGAATGGGTGGTCAGCGTGGCGGCCGAGGCGGCGGCTCGTTTGTGAATGGTGGTGGCAGCCGTGGTGGTCAGCAAGGTTCTTTGCGAGGTCATGGTTCACGAGGTGGTTTTGGCAACAAGCAGGATTTCCATAACCGCAGAGGTGGGTCGTTTAGTCAACAACACCATCAAGGAAACATGGGCAATACTGGTTTCCGTGGAAGGGGACAGGGCCACTCTTCGGGTCGTGCTGGACGACAAGATGGTTCAAGTGCTCAATCGGGCAATCGCGAGACGTTGTCTGGGAATTACGCAAGTAGTGGTAAGAAGGACGAGAATCGGCGCACTCTCACGGATTTTAAGATTGTAGGGCTCGAGATGCCCGACCTCGGATGGGCGTGGGGCATGCTTCCTTCTGCGGTCAAGTTAGAGGGCAAAGAGGGGCTTGCTTCTCTCATTGACTCTTCACATGCTATTATCAAGGAAGAATCGATACAGTCAAGTGATCTCTCCAGCGGGGAACGGGCTGACGCTGCACATAGGAGTGAGCATGCTGTTCAAGATGCAGCGGCCGATGTCAAGGCCGAGCCACCTGTTGGGGAACAACCATCACTCAGCTCTCCGCCACCGTCCCGCATCCGCATTTATTTCCACACGCCCGTCTCACCGGATGATTCGCATCCAATTCCGCACAATTCTTCTTATGCCTATGGGACCTCACCCATGGATTCGCGCAAAGGCAAGCGCAAGAAACTTGAGGATGATGATGGTGATACAGAAGAGGGCCGGGGGCGGCCACCTCCGCCTCGCGGAAGTCAGATGAGCGATACTGCTAGTGTTGACTTGGATGGAATGGGTCGAGGCAGCGCTGCACCAAGTGTAGCCGAGACTGCTAGTGAAGGCGACTGGCTCATGGCTGCTATCGTTGAGGACGATGGGGATACTGCTGACGTTGAGGTCGGTGGCCATGGGGAGCACGCCGACGAGGACGACAACCAACTCCGTGTGAGTCGTGTCGAAGACCCTCACGTCGCAGTTAGTGAGTCGATCATACCTGGGCTTGGGGGCGATGTTATCAATGGTGAGTTTCTGACCGGTCTTGAGTATTCCTATGATGGATGCTTCCGAACCTGGATGGAGGGCGTCCATCTGCCATCGGAGGCTTCACGCGACTAACTCTTACTCCTGAAGGCACCATTATTGATGGACATGGAACTGGTTCTTCTGGCAATGATTGTGCTACTGCTTCCATTCATGACACTGGGGGCCATCATAGCATGGCAGCAGGCAATAATCCTGCATCAGTCCCGTCCACGGCGATTGCCAAAAATTGCACATCTGGCCCGTCCCAAAGACAGTCTGACGTGGACTCTGCCTCTATGCTTGAAGAGGCTGTAGGGCTTGCTGCTTCTGAGGTCACAAAGTCTTTGCACAGTGAGCCCAGAACTGAAAATGGGGGCGAGGCAGTGCTTAGTGGATGTTCTTCTCTCGTTGAACCGTCTCATCTCGCCTCTCAATCTTCTTCGTCTTTGAGTTCTTCATTTGATGTTTCGTCTAGTCGGGCTTCTGCACCACCTCCTACCATTTCCGTGGAATCTGGTATACCTCGACTTGACAAGCAGTCTACTAACTATGGAGAATCTCTTGATGTACAGGCTGCCGTAACCGAAGGTGTGGCCGACGCAGCAAGGACTGCTACTGTTCCAAAGCCGTTACAATCTCATTCTTCGTATGCTTCTACCATCATAGACGACAGTCCAGACAACGGGCTCTTCTCGCAGGAAGAAGAAATAATGACACACGTCAACAAGTCACCTTTGCACCAAGCCCAGCCTGAAGAAAGAGCCGTTCATGACCTTGCTCATGACAATGATCAAGAACACCTCCCAGAGCCGCCCGCTTCTCCAACATCGAACACGTTGCTCTCAACATCGTCTGGCTCCACTTACGGCGAGTCAACGCGTCAACTGGTGATCACGTCACCTAAAAAAGGGAAGACTCCTTCTGCAAATCGCCTCTCGATATCGTACGCTGCAGGAAGTAGACGATTGGTCGTGGATGCTGAAGTTGTCGAATATCTTCGTGTGTATAGAGCCGAAGGTCGGATTGAGGTGTATATGTCTCTTGGCAAAGATGATGACGAAAGTTTGAAGGGTGTGTTGGTATGTATAGTTTCTATTCTGAGTTCATGCAGGTACCAACAATGTGCAGGTCGAAGGGCTATCAGAAGCTACTAAATCGTACTTGCCTCTTCCAACCATTCCAGAACCCTGTAGCGCTGACGAGACGATACCCTCGTTCTCGAAAGTCTCGCTTCCATGCAAAGTACAGCTCATTGTTCACCTTGACACAGACCGGCCTTTGTCTGAACCCAAGTGGGTGAAGTCTGGGGATGTGCAAGAGTGGTTGAAAAGCATGTTTGGACGTATGTTTTGGGTTGCCGGCGAGGCTGCGGACGGTTGGGAGAAGAAAATCGAGGTTGCAGACCCTGATCCAGTTTGTGTTCTTTCATTGATCTTCTTTTTTTTCCGACCTTTCCCACAGGCTCCTACAATCTGGACTGTGCTTGAGGGTTGGGCAGCCAACTCGCCAGTGGGAGTCCAGACTGAGCGTCAACGCTTCCTCAAGACGCACATGACTGAAGTTGACAATCTTTTGGAGATATTGTTGAGGCTTGTTCGTGGAGAACGCGCTACGCCCTTTTCTCAGACTGCGCCAGCCATATCTGCACCAAGTATTTCAGGTCCTCTTTTGGCCGCATTCTCTCAGTCGTCAGCACACGGAACACAGCAAACACACGTTTCCCTCGCTGTGCTCGCGATGTTCTACATGACGCTTGAGTACGCGCAAAAGGCGAGTGGAGAGAAGGGCAAGGCAGAAGCAGAAGAGAAGATTGGTGAGATTATCAGATGCTTGCCATCGCATTTGATATACAAGAGTCTGGATGGCATATTCAAGGAGTGGCGAGCTGAAAAGAAGGGGACACGATAAAGCGAATAGAGGTCGTGATGTTTACCGTTCGTACATACGTCTGTTAATTATTTGGAGGAACTTGTCCTCGCAAGCGGTCACGTGGGGTGTGCAATCCGGATACCGATGAGGACGCGTCACCTGTGGGGGTCATCCATACGCTCCTTCGTTCGCCATTATGGTCCGTTTGCAGTTCGGTTCTCTCGTTTCGTGCGATACTTACTACCTACATAGTTCAGAAACACATACGATTCCGATAACACCGTCTTCTCCCCGCAGGGTCGTCTCCATCAAGTCGAATATGCGCTCGAAGCCGTGAAGCAAGGATCTGCAGCGGTCGGCCTGCGATCCAAGACACATGCTATCCTGTTGGCACTGAAGGTACGGATACTCGTGCTGTATCGCGAACACGCGCGTTGATGATTCCCGGCAGCGTTCTACGGGAGAATTGGCTTCATACCAACAAAAAATGTTTCGAATAGATGATCATGTCGGTATTGCTATCGCAGGATTGACGTCGGACGCGCGTGTTCTGAGGTATGACCACATGTCTATTGTATGATTGGCAAGCTAGATCCAAAACGATGTTCCAGTAATTTCATGCGGCAACAAGCCCTTAGTGAGCGCATGGCCTTCAATCGCCCTATGCCCGTAAACCGGCTTGTTTCTGCCATCGCCGACAGTGAGTTTTCATGATCCTATTTCGATCATTCATGTCATCTATTGCATGACCAGAGGCGCAGGTAAACACCCAAGAGTATGGACGTCGGCCTTATGGTGTCGGCTTTCTTGTCATCGGACAAGATCAAACTGGGCCTCATCTGTTTGAATTTTCGCCTTCAGGAAATTCGTACGAGTACTTTGCCATGTCGATTGGTGCACGCAGCCAGAGTGCCAAGACATATCTAGAGAAGCACTTTGAGAGCTTTGCTGATTGTCGGTCTCCTTGATTATACTTGGGCTACGATCTACTTACCCCTCTCAAGGCACTCTGGAAGAGTTAATCAAGCATGGCCTGCATGCGCTCCGCGAGACGCTCCAACAAGATAAAGAACTCAATGTCAACAACACTTCGATTGGTATCATTGGTCCAGCTGGCCTAAATGAAAAGCCCACTTCTCCCCCAGGGAAATTCCGCATCGTCGAAGGAGAAGCAGTGCAACTTTACTTGGAAAGTATGGATGTAAAAGCTCCAGCGGATGGAACAGTCCCAGCACCAACAGCAGCAGCCACCGAAGATGTACAGATGTCGGGTTGAAAGTGTCAATATCTATTGTCTCGTTGTGTAACACTGCGCTTTCAATTGAGAGGCAAGAACTGTAAAATATCAGCGGCGGAAATGCTATAAAGATAACTGAGTGTGGATGGTATGTCTATATGGTAATCTAAAAGCATCGGACATTCAGCCTCTATGACCGAGTTTCTTAGCTTCTGCCCCAGCGTTCCGCCAAAGCTGAGCTGCCAAACCTGGCCGGCGGAGTGCAACGAGTAAATGCACCATCGTACTTAACAATGCCACACTACCCGCCTGATGGGCAGCTGCAACGGGGACGGGGACGAGATACAGCAAAGTAGCCAGCCCCAGCAGGACTTGAACATTTGCCATCGCAAACGCAGCCGTCACCGAGATCCGAGCACGTGGTGGCAGCAATGAGCGAACGGCACTCCTGCGACTCTGAGCGAAAAGGAGGCAAGTGCTAAAATATGTCGTCATTGCCTTGAGGCGGAGGTTAGGATCGAACCAGGGATGAGTTAGGAACGAGAAAACTTGCAAGGACACGATGATCAAATTGAACGGTGGTAGGGTTTTCAAAAATGTTCCTCCACCAGACATCAGATCCATCTGCATTTCTGGCATATGCAACGGAAAAGAGTTCGTCCAAAGGCGGTGCAATGTGACCTCCCATTAAGGGGAACTCATTATACAGTAGTCCAGCATCGAGACCCGCTACGAAAGCACCTTGCATATTCACATGAGAACTGGTACAGATGTCTCCTAGCCACCACCCACCAGACAATGCTGTCAGGAATACGAGTGCTGTCAAAGCACGAGAGTACCGAGTGAAGCGCCTGACAACAGGGTTGGAGAGTACCTCCTGCCATGACATGGTTTTAGATCCGCTCCAGAGGCCACTGTGTGCATACTTCCAATCCTTGACGGCTGCTAGACCTGTTCCGAGCATTCCAGCATAAAGTAGGACGGCGGTACCGAGGTGTGCTGCCAGGCGGTATTGGGAGACACGGGGTACCGCGCCAGGAGTGTCCATGATCGCATCCTCAAGACCAGATTTAACCATGTACCATCCGAGAACCCCTTGGAAGCCAAGCAATAGTGCCATGCCAGTTAGCTTAGCGGGCATCGAAGTGGTGAGCTTCTTCCTGATCGCAAAATAGGACAATGGAAGTACGAATGCAATACCAATGAGACGACCCAAGACACGATGGCCCCATTCCATGTAAAAGATACTCTTGAACTCATCCAATGAAATTGAATGGTTTATCCTGTCAGGACGATTCAGTCGACCGTGGACAACGCTGCTGCTCGAGGAATACACTGACAGCTTGAATTCTGGAGTTGCCTTGTACTTTTCAAACTCGGCACTCCAGTCCTCATCATTGAGTGGAGGTATAACGCCAGTGATGGGCCGCCATTCAGTAATGCTGAGACCGGATTCCGTGAGACGTGTGACACCTCCGACGACGATGACGGCGAAAACCAAGGCAGACGAGAAGAGGAGCCAGCGGCCGACTGCAGGTGGTGCTAATACGGGCAACTTGGAGGCATCTGCTTCGGATTGCATGGTACCAGTGGACAATGAGCGTGAGTTGGGGAACCGGAGAGCTGCAAGTTTTTTGATGTCTGGACAGCCCGCCCGGGATAAGAGTAGTGTGTGACACGGACGGACTAGTACCGGTCGGTGCAACATACGCGACCTCAGGATGCTCGTCGTAGATGGACTAACTCCATGAAAGCCGCGAAGCGCTGGCCGAAACCCTGCACGAAAGATATGCATCGCTCGGAGAGGGAAAACACTGTCAGTCACGCGCGACTTTCACAAGTACCAGACACGTGACGACAATTTCCTCTACTCCGTTTGAGTAGTCCAAGTGCAGACGTGAACGTGAACGTTGAGATGCTTTCATCACTGGTGCGACGACTGGCACCGTTCAGGTCAGCACCGCCAGTCCTGCGATCACTGTCGACACCCGCTTCGCAGTCCCCCAGCACGGAAGACGCTATAGTCTCTAAGCTGACTGAGCACTTCTCCCCGTCCGAGCTTGCAGTCCAAGACGTATCTGGTAAGTAGCCTAACGAGCACTCGTACATAGGTCAATTAGGTATTAACCCGTGTGCTTAGGAGGATGTGGTTCGTTCTTTGCAATCAAGATTGCTAGCAACGCATTCAAGGGCCTGTCGACAGTGAAGCAACACAAGCTCGTCACTGAAGTTTTGAAGCAAGAAATCCAAGGAATACATGGGCTGCAGGTTCGTCCTGAGAGCAATCAACTTGACGAATGCTGATTGTTTGACGATAGATCAAGACAGTCATACCTCCATAGTCTGGTGACAGGAAACCCGGTCCTTTACATATCACTACATTGAAGTTTACAGTTAGAGAACAGACGGGATGAATGATTTCCAGGACTCCAAGTACCAACTCATTCGGGGGATTGTCAGGACCTCCACATAACCTCGCGGACTGATGACTTCGGAGTTCCCCCACCTGTTTATTATCTCCCAGAGCTATCGCCGAGAAGATACTCGGATTTTCGAAGTTTTCTATGCATCATCAAAAGTGAAATAGCTTCTCGACTATATCTCTCACGACTTGGATCGTCTTGGATCTGCAGGAATTTAAGGTGCACCACTTGACAAGGAGTCTTGCAGTACTCACATCTCTCCAATCGAATTCCTTCTTGAGCATTGTGAAGAAGCGTTTATCCGCCTGTCAATGGTGAGTGGTACTGCGGTACTTCCCCGAGGGCGATAATACCTTTCGCCTCTTCTTGTAACAAAACAGTATTTCTGTTCGTTCCGTCGCCAGCTTAGAGAGCGTCTTCACTAGGAGTGGAAATGCTGGTTCGAAATAAACGCAATCCGCAGCAAGAATCAAATCGGGTTGAGGTATCCCTAGGGGTAGCGCCTCTCCCCTGGTATTCTACGGTCACCATATCTGGATGTGATCGCGGACCAGCTTTGCTCACCAGTTTAATTCCGACACGATGACGGATGGGTCTAGCTGATTCAGTTTCACGTTCGCATGCATGATACCTAGCAGTGGCCTATGCAATCCGAGTCAGTCATGCACGATACACGAGGGAATCGTTGGGCAATGCTGACTGACGCCTGGTCAGTAATCCAAACTTTGCCGCCGAGTTTCCCAGCTACCAGCCCAACCAAACCAGTTCCACTGCCCAGCTCCAAGATCGACCTTCCTGTACAGTACCTTTCACCATGAAGGGCCAGATAATTTGCGAGGACCTGCAATCGGTTTATTTTCCTATTAAGACGAATTGAGACCGATATACGAGCCTCCCCCGCCGGCCACGCAATGCCCCCACAACCAGGGCTCGCGTCCACCTTGAGCACGATATCTATAGTAGTAGAACACCCACGATCGGGGAACGACAGTCGGACAAGTTCATTGTACGCTGATCGTGGTTGGACGGGAACAATGCTTTGTGAATCACCATCATCTTCAAGACTTTCGTCGCCTCTGAGATGTCGGAGGGGGTCAAGCACATCGAGGGCCTCATCCAAGGCAATTTCGTTGGAAAGGACTGATGGGTCGAGATCGGCCTGAGAGCCGTTTATCGGGACAATCATGTCGTATAGGAAATGATTCAACTATACAGAGTGTAAGTGTGTCGATTGCGACGGATCGATTATGCCTGCGACAACGTGACAATACTCACTCGACTGAAGCGTTTTACTATCACTCGCTCTCTTTTCAGATACCTTGATCAGATTCGGTGCCTACTGCATGGGGACATGACAATGCGAATCCATCAGAACCTTCCCAGGTCCTGACTCGAAGACTCGGACTAGGCGGAGATTTGTTCGGTCCGACTCAGTCACGACGGACGTACGCAGGGCGAACGTGGCGTTATTGAATCACTTGCGTCCGTCATCAACACGCGTACGACCAGACCCGAATCCGATTAGGCCAAAAGAAAGGTTTGTGCTCTCCCATGGATCCCATCAATGGGATACTATACTTCGCATCACCATGATTCGAATCTCGGTCAGGTCCTCACAAAAAGTCGGTATCACAAAAATGCATCAGCAATCAGACGTGCACTGACAAGCTGTGTCGACGAGATTCTCACTTAGGTGACTTATTTTTGTCCCGTCCGGCAACTAACTGCAATCGGTCCCCCCAGGGTCCTCATATATTCGCCAAGATGCGTCCGTTTCCTGTACCTCGTCCATCAACGTCTCCACTACGCATTCTCCAAGACTCACAAGCGCCCCCAAGTACTTGGTTTGGCTAGTCTTTCGTCCTTCCGTTGAATGCTCGACATACTTGCTCGAGATGGACGACTCTCAAACTCACTCGGTGCTGATGTATAGAAAAACACATCGGGTGAGGGGACCCCGTCCCTGTAGTTGGATATCGTCTTCATCCGACTCATCGCTGAACGATCACCGGGACGTATGGCCTTGGGCCTTGCGACGACCAGGCTTGTGTCAGGGGTACACCCTACGCTCAACTACTCCGACCGAATCATCGGATTCTAGCATCTCATCCCCGACCTTATCTCCCGTGCACACCTCAAAAGTACTCCTTGAAGACAGTGAAGGGCCATATTATCGCCACGCACGCAGACAGAAGCCCGCGGGACCGCGCGCTCCCCGCAATAGCGCACGCTTTGACGTTCGCCCGCGACTTGTAATAAACACGTCATTGCCTGTGATTCCGCAGCTTCAGCAAGAAGATTCGCCAACTACGCCGCCCGTCCAAAGCGCCGATACGTTCCAAACCCCACATATCCCTCCACTCATCGTCCATTCCCCAACCAATTTCCTTCTAGATTGGGACGCTATATTCGAGCTATTGGGATGCTCCCAGGCACTTACGGATAGTGCGGGCCCAGTTGGTAAGTGTTTGCGCCGTCATCATGCTGTGTGTACGGCGCTCACTCGGTCCTGTATCTTTTTGATCTGTAGATTCCTAACTGGTCATGGACTGCGCCGAATCTTATACCTCATGATGACACATACCATCTACTTAGATTGCATCACAAACGTATCATGTTGGCAGGGACACTGGAATTGTTTTGTCTTTCTTTCGTACGGAGGAATTATATGCCCCTACACGCTCGTTCTGTATCCGCTCTCAAATAAATTACATAATCTAGACTCTGTATTGTATTCTGATCGAGTTCGTGGACAATGATGCAAACGAGCAGCTACACCACGAAGGAACGACCGTGAATCACATCCCAGGACCTCCACTCGGCGAGAGTGATTGCTGTATCCGTGGGCATAGGAGGAACTTGATGCCTTCCCACGGGACGACAGGTCTCCGCCGGGAGATGCGGGCGAATGTTCCGTTGTCAAACTGTTTTCAGCACAGAACGACACCTGATACTGTAGCTCTCTTGTGACCCACGGTACTCAGATGGGCCGTGGTTGGAGTCGTCAAGCAATAAGGTCACCAACCTGTCCCGCAGATGGAGTGCACCATCGGCGTGGGACATGCGATACTCGCGGGAGGATATGGAGCCATTATGCGGAGTAGACACTCCACTTGGTTTCCGCGATGCCCCGGGACAGTGCCGAGATACAGCAAGGTCGACGTTTCATGGTAGGTCGTGTTTGTTTTTGCCAGTGCTCGGCCACAGCAGTCTGCCAGGGTCCCGTCTTGTTTGTTTGCTGGATCGCATTCTAGAAATGGAAGAATCCGCCCGTCGCTCCGCTGGTTTCTGATCGATGGATATGGGAGATGGCGTGCCTCCTCACGAGTTTACCTGCAAAATTAATGGCGAAGCTTTGACGCGACGCCGCTCCATCCTGGCCCCACGGCCATCTGCGAGGGCGCTGATCACTGCAAGGAATCTCCTCCAACCAATGACAAACTTGCACACTCGTGGTGATGACACACGTGTCCGCCATGAGGCAAGCGGGGGGACTCCTAGCAGAGCCTTGTTTGAACTAATCATATCACGGGTGCCCAGTCCACAGTAGTGAGGGAACGGCGCTCCGCTTTCCCATCGTAGGTTTGTTCCCCTTTGTGCCAGCTGCCGCATTGATCGTCTAGATTTTCAAATTATCCCACTCAGATCCGGCAACGTTGCGTCGCACATTTGACAACCTCGATGCGTCCTCGAGGCACAATCTGCGCAGCCGCAAAGCCGTTGGAGAGATTTAACCCTCTCGTATAAAGGATGCGCTCTTACACTCGTCTCCCTTCCATTCCTATTCGACAGATCCCTCAAGAATGTCATACTACGACCCTTACTACAGCACTCCAAGGTCTCGGCGAGCTTCCTTGAGTTATGTGCCGGCCCCGTCATCCTACCGTGAACCGGTTCCCTACGTTAGTCGATACTTCCGTTCCTACGTTTTCGCTAACTCTCCCGACAGGCTTACTCTCAACCAGCCTACTCGATGTATGCCTCGAGCAACCTAAGTAATCATCATATCACATGTGCGGTCTGTTCTACCCATCTGACTATCTTTTCTCAATTCTACCCACATTCAGCTTACGATGACCTCGACATCCATGACCCATACTACATGGAACGTCGTGCATCTCTCAGCCCTTATCCATCTTTGGTCCAACCTTTGGCAATAACTCGCCCCCGTCGCGCGTCATCCGTATCGTACACTTCTTCCCCCGGTTACATTGTCGATCCTCTCCGTCGGGGGTTCGGCCGTATCTTGAAATTCAAGCGCAAAGGCGCCTTCCGAGCGGGCATCACGGTCGGGGAAGCGCAAGCAAACGTCCGACTGTCCGATGTGGATTCGTTTACACTCCAGGACCTTGGTGTCGATCTCAGAGGCAAGATTTATGTAAATCTGAGGGTAAGTCTCAGCAACGCGCGACGAACCAAGTCTCGTTTATTTTTGTAGTGGCCGGGGTATGCTCCACTCAACTACGAGATTCCAGTTGACGGATACGCGGGCTATGTTGACCTCCAGTCACTTGCCAGGCGGGTTGCCCGCGCCGTTTCACACTACCTTCAGGTTGGCTTACCCTAGCAATATTGTGGTCATTTTTAACCCCGCTTTCTACCATAGGCTAACGTGATACCAATCCACTGGGATCAAATTGAGATGCAACATTTGGAAGAATTGTCGATCGGGATGTGGCACCTAAAAATGAGTACTCAATAGAGAGAGCCCCCCCACCTCACCCCCCGGTCCCACCGCGTTTCTCTGGTCCCACCGGACGTCATATGTCCAGTCTACCTTGCCTTCGTGTAGACTGATGTAACACCATGCTCAATGTATCAACTCGACATCTAATATTATTTACCATTGTCGTGTAGAACGCTCTTTCGCAATTCTAATGACGAGATAGTGAGTACGTGTTTGGAAGTGATTCATACCTGCCACCTTCGACTTCTGCCTGCGGGGAGGCGGACTTCCCCGTCGGCCAGATTGCGGGTAGGCGTGAGACTACTGCCCGTTCCGTACAGGATGGCTTCGTACGAC